>JASAMX010005457.1:0-10634 GCA_030248175.1 Microlaimidae sp. YZB2_3
GTGTATGCAAATATATGCACACATGGTGTAGGAAAATAAATCGTAAACGCACTTGAGCCTATACAAATTTATGCTAATATAAGGTATGCAAACAAACTGTAAACGTACTTTAGCCGTAACTCCACAGTGATACCAATTGCCGACGCCAGAGAAGAGTTTCTGGTGGTCTGCGTGGGGTCTTTGGTGGTTGAGGGTGGGGCCGTGTTCGCCAAGATACCACGGTGACTCAGCGATAAACTGCGGAATGTGCGGGTTGATGTACCTGCCTTTGGCATACGTTTCAGCAGAAGCGGTACCTTTAATAATAAATAATATTATTAACTTTATTTTAAAATAATCTCATTTAAACTTTTATGGAATTACATCGGTTAATAAGGGATTCTAAAGATTACAGATTCATTTTCCAGCAAAACACATACAATATGGTAGGAAATAAAATTTTTTTAAATAAAAGTGTTACAAAAATAGTGTTAACAAAGGTGGGCAGAGGGAAGGGATTATTATTACTCAAAATCCTGATTACTGCCAATACCTCTTCCTAGGATTTTAGGTACTTTGGACATCCCCCTTTAAATTTGAGGGAGTGTCCCATAATACCCATATCATTTTTCAATTTTGAAGGAAAAATAGATAAAAACGCTAATTTTACGTCAAGAGCCCTTTTTATTGCATTTTTGACTCAAGCTTTTTATTGCTTAAACATTTTGACACAGACAGTTAAAAGTCATTTTTAAAGATATTTTTTTCATTTTTCCAAAATTGGGGGATAACCTTTTTCCCCGGATTTGTGAGTAAGGGGATGTTAAACCTTCCCCCCATCTTATACTTTAAGGGGGTTAAATGTAACCCCTCTCTCCGAGCTTATGTATGGCTTGACTTAAGGTATACTTCAAAAATTGTCTATTTTTGGTATCTAATGCACAATTTATGTTGTTAGGAAAAAATTTTGTTTGGCATAAAATAAATTAAAAACTACATTTCTACATTATTGAAAGTCTGAAAAATTTAAAGCTGTCTAAAAGTTTAAAAATTTGATGGTCACATGGACCACCAAAAACATATACAACAACTTTTATTTGGTTTTTAAAAGCTAATTTAAGCTTAGTTAATCGCTTAATTTTAGTTATCCTAAACCATACTTAAATTTCGCTTCTTTGTCCTTTTTTGTTTTCTTCTTTTTTCCCCTCCATTGTATTGCCCTTCCCCAGTTTCAAAAATATTGCTCCCTGTGCCCCCGCATTTTGGAATTGTCCCCCCCTCCAAACCCCTGGATGGACAATGTCCAAGTCTGATTGTGCGTTTTTGAAGAATTTCGATTTTTTTCAAACTGAAAATTAACACATTTTAACCGGTTGCCAGCCATACAAAATCGGCAGGCACTAGAAAAAATTTTAAAATATGTTTAAGATAGTGTTGTAAAAAGTATTGATTTAGAATTATTTTAAGTAAAAGTAAAAGTAAATTGAAAAATTTTAATTTAAGTAAAGTAAGAGTAAAAGTAATTGGTGATTTTTTAATTTAAGTAAAGTAAAAGTAAAAGTAATGGTCAAAATTTTATTTAAGTAAAGTAAAAGTAAAAGTAAGACCTATTTTTTTAAGTAAAAGTAAGAGTAAAAGTATAATAAAAGTAATTTTGAACCGGAGCAAAATACCGGTTTTTGGAGCTCCAGAGCTCCGTTCTAAAGTTTTTTTGCTAATTTTATGCATAATTATCAATTTAATAAGTTTTTTAGTCAAAATAAATGGTTTTAGCGTGTTAGCGGCATAAAAAATTGTCTTTTGCCATTTACTTTACAACAAGCCCATAGTAAATCAACCCATTGAAATTACTTAAGCTTTACTTAAATTAATTTAAGTATTTGCAGTGGAAAATCCGAGTAAGAGTAAAAGTAAAAGTATTTGAAATTTCAAAAGTCGAGTAAGAGTAAAAGTAAAAGTATTTGAAATTTTAAAAGTCGAGTAAAAGTAAAAGTAAAAGTAATCCAAAATCCGTTACTTTTATTACTTTAAGTAAAAGTAAAAGTAACTTTTTACAACACTAGTTTAAGACTACCAGAGTCTTGCAAATCTGAAAATATACTTTGAGTTTTTTTTAATCCTTAATCTAATGAAGAATTTTCTATAACAATATAAATTGTACATGACAAAAATAGACAATTTTTGGGCATAAATGGGATTATAACTACTTACAGAAAATTTAAATTTTAAAAATAACCCTAAAAGTAAGGTTTAAGAATCCAATTTAGGATATAAGAATGTTTAATACACGTGTTTTACTTTTATGTCAAATCGATATTTAATTGGTACACGTGGACGTATGGGATCTTACCGATTTACCTTTTTTTAGTGCATTTTAATCTTAGCGGTTTTGCGTTCTTCTTTGAGAAGTTTTTGACGTCTGTATTCTTCTTTGGAAATGAGATTAGATCCAGAAGTACCATCCTCTTTTGATCTCAAAATTTCAGAATTAGCAATCGGTGATGGCCTTGCCATTTTACTTCTTCTTCGACCCTTGTCCATATTAGTTGCTAAAACAAGTTATGAAACTATTATAGTTTTGCTAATAATAATAATACAAACAGTTTTATGCATTTATTAGCGACATGCAGCAAAAAAATCAATATAAAAAAGCATAAAATATTTTTTATTTGTGCGTTTGTTGATGCGAAAACAGGGGATTTGGAATTCTGCGGACAGTCTGCGGACGTTTTGCGGATTCCCGAATTAGTATCAAAACACACAAAAATGCGATTTTTACCTGAAATACATATATTTGACACGGTGCAAGTTCCATATGTGTACCAAAATTCAATTTGACCGATTCAAAAGTAATTACAAATTGTAAAACATCTTTATAGCATAAATTGAATACGTAGACCTCATTTTTGTGGTTATTTTTTGTATTTGAGCCTCTGAAAAAAGTTATGAGCCAATTTGTACCCAAAAATTGCCCTTTTTTGGCATGTACAATTTATGTTATTGATAAATTTTTTTTATTAAGCCTTTAATCAAATTAATATTATTTTTTTCGTATTACCAAGTGTCTGGTAGTTACAAATATACTTTTATTTTTTTCACGGTAACTACTAATTTTTTATAGTAACCGTTCAAATACCCACTAAATTTTAGTTGTGAAAAAATTAAAATTTTTGAAAAACAACTTATTTTGGTAAAAATCAATTATAATAGAATTTTGTTTAATTTTTAGGTGTTTCTTAGTTTTAGGAACAATAAAACGGTGAAAAACTAAGTTTAAATTAGCGTTTAAAGTTAAACAAAGTTTCTTGTCCATGTTTTTTGTGGTCCATGTGACTTTCGAATTTTCAATTTTTTTATTTAAATTTTTGAGTTCTTCAGACTTTTAGCATTGTTAAAACATAGTTTTTAATTTAGTTTATTGGTTTACAAAAATTTTTTTCTTAACATCATGAATTGTACATGCTGAAAAAGGACACCTATGTGATGACAAAATGAGACTGCTGGCAAAATGAGACAGTTGCTGGCAAAGTGAGACAGATCTGCTGGCAATCTGGGACGTAATCGATTTTTTTAAGCATAAAATCCAGTCATGGACCACTATTTGTCCAGCCATGGAGTACTGTTGTTCCAGCATGTGGCTAAGGCAACCACTAAAAGACACCTACCACACCTACTACACCTACTACACCGACCGACCTAAGCAACCTAAGCAAAACCTCAAAATCAAACAAAACATTAAATTTAGCTTGATTTTAAGGTTTTGCTTAGGTTGCTTGAGGAAATTTTTAGAAACAAGAGGAGTTTCACCCCTCGGTTGGTCGGTCGGTGTAGTAGGTGTAGTAGGTGTGGTAGGTGTCTTTTAGGGCAAGCACTAAAAGACACCTACCACACCTACTACACCTACTACACCGACCGACCAACCGAGGGGTAAAACATTAACATTCTACAATAACACAGCTGTTGGAAACTTTTAATGAGTGGACGCTAGCACTAAAAGACAAATTTCTAATTGATGTCATTTACTTGGATTTTGCCAAGGCCTTTGACACCGTGTCACATCAAAAATTGTTATATAAGCTAGAAAAATATGGTGTTTCTGGTAAATTTTTAAAATGGATAAAAGAATTTTTAGTTGGGCGGGAAATTAAAGTTGTAATTAATAACTCAGTATCCAAATCATTTCATGTAAGAAGTTCAGTTCCTCAGGGTTCTGTTTTAGGTCCATTTTTGTTCTTGGTATATATTAATGATATTGTTGATTGTGTTAAGTTCTCACAAATTACTCTTTGCAGATGATATAAAGTTGTTTGTAAAATCTTCATCTAAAGATTACCACATTCAAACCTTGAGACTTCAGCAAGATTTAGATAGAATACACAGCTGGTCACAAGACTGGCAACTGCAGTTATCTAATCACAAATGTGAAGTTCTTCATATTCAAAATCATAGCAAAGAGTTAATTTGTAAATATAAGCTTGGTAATAACGTACTTGCAACTACAGAATTGGTGCGTGACCTAGGTGTTTATATATCCCATGATCTGAAATTCTCTAAACACTGTGAAATCACAGCAAAAAAAGCTATGAGAGTGACATCACTAATTTTTAGAACATTCAACTCAAACTCTAGAAATAATTTTCTCAGAGCATATAAGTCCTATGTTAGACCAATTCTGGAGTATGCTAGTGCAGTTTGGAACCCTTATTTACAAAGGGATATAAACATTTTGGAAAAAGTGCAACAAAATTTCACTAGACGTTTGTTTTATAAATGCAAGTTGTTACCTGTTGGTTATGAACATAGACTGAATTACCTAGGTTTAGAAAGATTAAAGGATCGAAGAGACAAAATTGATTTATATGAGTGCTTTAAAATTATACATTGCTTAAACAATTTGCAAGCCAATGATTTTTTTAAGTTTAACCTGCAGCCCACCCGTGGTCATCCATTTAAATTGGCAATGGAAGACTGCCGAATTAATGCAAGGAAATTTGCTTTTGCAAATAGGGTTGTTACACCTTGGAACAATCTACTCCCATCTCAAGTAACTGTCGATTCTTTGGATGCATTCAAGAAGAGTTTTGGAACTGACTTAAATAAGCGCTCTTTTTGAGCCTTTAAAGTCATATCAGATAGCTATGTTCATTGATAATTAGTTACAATTGTGATTCATATTGGCGGCAATTAAGTCGCAGATTTGATGTTGTTGATGAAAAAAAAAAAAGAAAAAAAATAGAAAAAGAGAAAAAAAATAAACACAATGAAATGATGAAAACAGAAGAATTAAACTATGCATAAACTATGCTTAGTATGATATTAATTCTGTTATCTGATCATTAAAAAAAAAAAAAATAACTTTGCTAAAACATGCAAAAACATGCCAGAAAAACATGCCAACTTCCTGGAGGTCTAGAAAATTTGGAATTTTTAGCCTCTGCTGAAAATTCCAAATTTTACTATCTGGCGACCATTTCGTGGGGGGGGGGCGGCCGCCCCCCTTCCCGCTCAACCACTATCCTTATTTTTCCCCCTGTCCGACCGTTTCGGGGGGGGGGCGGCCGCCTATCCCCCGCCCCCCTGGGTACGTCCCTGGGCAAAGGTAATTTTTGGAAAGAGTGCTTTGAGAGCATAAAACTGTTCAATTTTGTGGCTTTACTTTTAAACCTTTTTTGGGTTTAAAAATAAAGCCAGAAAGTCAGTTTTTGCTTTATTTTTAAACTATTCGGCATATGATTTGCAAGTGTCAAGCTACAAGCCATGTTCGAAGGATTATATGGCCTAACTCAACAATAACATTAAAACAAACATTATTTAAATCTGCCACTGAATGCCGAAAGACAATACAATTTCTCAAACAAATAAACAGACTGGAATAAGGTAAAAAAAACCTTTATACTTTTATACCTTTAAAACCTTTATACCTTTAAACCTTTAAACCCTTAAATAAACCTTTAAACCTTTAATATTTTGTAACCTTAAATAACCGGTACTCATTATTCTTTTGCTTATAGTCCTTTTATTATATTTTTTTTATTTTTATTATTTTTATTGTTCTCTCTGTATTATTAAATATAACCTCACATCTAATCCCTAAAATCCTCTAATAGAGGTGGGGCTTTGACTAACATTCTACATCAACAACAGTGCTGATATAGGGTGGTAGGCGGTAATATGGAATATCCATGGCCGGCCCGCTTCAGCTTTAAAAAAAAAAAAAAACAAAAAAAACCATTTTTGGCATAAAGGATAAATCCAAAAAACCATAAACCCATTTTTGGTCATAAAGCCATAAACCAGTGGGTATGATTCTCATACGCATCCCAAAATTTGATTTGACCAACCCTAATGTAAAATATACTTATAAAACATTTTCATACCCTAAATTAGATCCGTAGAGTTGATTTTTTGTGGTTATTTTTGAGATTTGAGCTTTTGATTAGAAGTTATAAGCCGATTTATACCCAAAAATTGTCCTAATTTGGCATGTACAATTTATGTTATTAAGATATTTTTTTATTAAGCCTTTTCTATCAAATTAACATTATTTTTCTGCGTATTAGCCAAGTGTCTGGCTTTTACAAAATATACTTTGATTTTTTTCAGGGGGAGGGAAAAACGATATTGACTGGGCGTACGGACGGAAATTGATGGGGTAAGACCCACACCGCCGGACCGTTGAAAAAACGTTAATATTCCAGAAATCTGCATTAATTTAAGAATAAACACATATTAAAATGCTTATAGCATTCTACAAAACATTTAAGTAATTATAAAACGTTGGTTTACGACAATATTAAAAAAATAAAATCTTCCGGATTTTTAGTTTGCACGATCGAATATTTGACTATGCTATTATTTTTGTTTGAAAACACATTATCATGTGTAAAGTATTTATTTACAATAAGCGACTAGAAATCTATATAATAAATTATGTTTTAACTCAAACAGCAATAAAATAAACAGTTATTTATGGGTTTCTAAATACCCTTTCAAACGTTGGAGATCTTTTGTCCATGGTTCAGTTTGGTAGACATAAAAAATCTAACGCGCGTTCGAACAAAATAAAAAAACCCGGCCATAATAATTCAGATCTGAATCAGATTATTTATTTTTAATACGAACTTTTTCCAATATTGTGCCTTTGTGTTTAATCGAAAGACACACAGTTGTTTGCCGGGCGCGGGAACACTGGGCGAGCCAACGCAGGGCGCGGCGGCGCGGCCACGTCAAAGTGACAGCACTCGGCGTTCCTGCGGCGGCGAGGCTTCGCCGGTTCGTGAATATGGCTGTATTATTTTTTAAAAATCGCCGAAAAATGAGCCAAAGGATTACGGTAATCGCAGACCTGTGCACTGCCCCCCCCCGGGGTTAAAACGGGGGGGGGCAATTCCAAAATGGGGGGGAGGCACGGGGGGGCAACTTTTTTAAACGGGAGGGGCAATAAAACGGGGGGGGGGGAAGCAAGCAGGGGGAAAGAAAAATAAAGGAGAAAAAAAGAAGGGAAAAGGTAAAAAAGGGACAAAAAAAGCGGAAATAAGGTAAAAATAGGTCTAAAATGGCTTAAAATACATTGAAATAGGCTAAAAACTGCAAAAAATTCGCGATGATGGCGTCATCATAGGTCAAAAATGGCGTCATATTTTTAGGGTACTTTTTCATTTTTTGGCGGGGGGGGCAATAAAACGGGGGGGGGGGGCAAATCCTCCAATAAAACGGGGGGGGGGCATTTTCAGACCGTGCACAGGTCTGTAATCGTATCAAAAATAAATACCAGTGTCAAAAAAACCCGGAAGATTTTATTTTTTTTAATATCGTAAACCAACATTTTATAATTATTAAATGTTTTGTAAAATGCTATAAGCATTTAAATAATGTGTTTACTTCTTAAATTGATGCAGTATTTCTCGAGATATTAACGTTTTTCGACGGTCCGGCGGTGTGGGTTTTACCCTATTGATTTCCGTCCGTCCGCCCAGTCGGTGTGGGTTTTACCCCTACCCTTTTTTTCATGGTAACAACCAATTTTTTATAATAACCGTTTAAATACCCATAAAATTTAAGGTGTGAAAAAATTTACATTTTTGAAAAATAATTTATTTTAATAAAAATCAATTATATTACAAATTTGTTTGATTTTTGGGTTTTGTTTAGGCTTAGGAACAATAAATTGGTGAAAAACTAAGTTTAAATTAGCGTTTAAAGCCAAAAAAATTTTGTTGTCCATATTTTTGGTGGTAAAAATAACTACCTAATATTCTTGCTTAAAATTTTTTTTTAAATACTAAAAGCAGTTAGAGCCTCAACAAATTAGCAAACGAATAATTTAGCTGTGTTTATTGTTCAATTGAATGTTTTTTAAAAAAAATTGATCACCCAGCTTTTATCCTCGCAATGTACCCACCCTTTCTGAAGATCACCTTCGCCCAGGTTTTATACTCTCAGATGTCATTGGCATAATGCTATAAAAATATTTTTATTTAATTTTTACTGAAATATAAAGTTTTATCCATTAACTTTTGCCCAAATTTAGTAAAACAACTAAACTTAAGATTTATAACTTAATTTCTGGTCAAGTGTAAATTTAAATTCGATTTTTTTAAACCACGCGGGTTTTATATCCCCTGATATTGGCCAGCCACTTGGTACTTTTCGCCTGTGTTTTTATTTAAAAAAAATACTGAACATATTTTTTTTAAAGAAGTAGTATTTGAAGCTTTTAAAAACGGATTTTAAAACTATGTAAACACATCCAGACGCAAACATCTATCTACTTGTCATTATGTTCAGTCCTGTTTTTTTAACGTGTTGTTAAATGCTGATATTTTTAGGAGAATTTTAATTAACAATTCTTGTGAAACATGGCTGAAGACGATGATCAAGGCTATACATGGGAAGGCGGGTATGAGCGAACATGGTGAGATTAAAATTAAACTAAAATATAACTGGATTTAACTATAATTATTATTGGCAGACCTGTTCACTGCCCCTCCTCCCCCAGGTTTTTATTGGGGGGGGGGAATTCCAAAACAGAGGGCAACTTTTGGGAAACGGGGGGGGGGCAATAAAACGGGTAAGGCAAGCAGGGGGAACGAAAAAAAAGAAGGGAAAAGCGACAAAAGAAACGAAAATAAGGTAAAAAAAAGGTCTAAAATGGCTTAAAATACCCATTTGTAAAGTTAAAATACCCATTTGTAAGGTTATATACCCATTTGTAAAGTTAAAAAACAAACCAAATGGCACATCATACAAGGAAGACATCAGTGAATTTGGAAATGGAGGCGCTGTACTCAAAAATAGCAGACCTGGAATCTGAAAGAAGTCAGCTGCTGGATGGTGTAAAAATTCTGGAGGACGCCCAACAACAGAAACGCGCGCCAGCTTCCATCACTGATGAAGAAATTGTGGCCAGGATCTGTTCCAGAGTTATTCAGGATTTCCTGCTATGGATGGAGAACTGGATGAAACAAGCCGACACCCAACGAGAGCATTCCACAATGGCAGTAATAGCTGGTCTTGAAGAATCTAACAACCATTTAGAAGATCAGCGCAAAGTTACTGCCATTGTGGAGGAGACAATCAACACCAATGGAGAACTGAACAATTCTGTTGTGGACTGTTTTTGTATTGGTAAAAAGGAGACTGGGAGGCCCAGACTTCTAAAAGTAAAATTTCTCAATAATGTCATACGAAATAAGTTTGCTCGCTCAAATGGGAAGCTGAGAAAATCCGATCAGTTTGGTCATGTGTATGTAAGGCCATCTCTAACCAGAGAACAGCGTCAAGATCAAGTTGTTTTGCTAGCCAAAGCCAAGCAGCTCCGCAGTGAAAACAAAATGGTTTTTGTTCGGTACAGTGACTCAGGAGACGTTTATTTTTATGACTGATAAGAAAATGCACTCTAGAAATTGAAAGCTCAGACCTAATTTTAAAATAGGATAGAACCCAATTGAGTTGGCAATTGAAAAATTAGGCAAGTTTAAAAAAACCGCACAGATCAAAATGCTCAAAATAATATCATTAAACGCAAGATCACTTTCAAATTGTCTAGATGAATTTGAGCTTTTAATTTCTGGTTCCGATATAAATTATGGTGTACCAGATGTGATATGTGTTCAGGAGTCTTGGCTGCATGAGGATATTACTAACACAATTCTCATGAATAATTGTGGAAAATACAATGTTTAAGAAAGGATCGCAGAACTGGAAAGGGGGGAGGGGTTTTAATCATACATGCGGCACGGGGGGGGGGGGGATGGGGGGTTAACCACCAGTTATAAAGAAGTGGGGTTTAACCCCGCCCCCCCACTCAGAAGGGGGGGGAGCAAAAAAAGTTAATCCCCCCCAATTTTTTAAAAATGAAGAAAAAAAATGTCTTTAAAATGACTTCTAACTGCCTCCAAACTTAAGTTTTGAGGTCAAAATGAAGGTTTAAAGCAATGAAAAGCTCAAAAATGCAATAAAAAGGGCTTTTTGACCTAAAATTAGTGTTTTTAACCTATTTTTTCTTCAAAATCAAAAAACGATATGGGTAAAATGCACTCCAGAAAAAAAAAACGATATGGGTATTTTGTGTTTCTTGTATTTTAACCCCCCTAATTTTGGGGTTTTTAAGTTCCATTTCTGACAATACAATATGAACTGAACCAAGTAGATGA
>JASAMX010005459.1:0-17061 GCA_030248175.1 Microlaimidae sp. YZB2_3
CTATGAACAAACAAAACATACCGCAAAACCACACATGCGCAATTAAACAATTAAAACATACATATTTCACCAGATAGAGACACCAAATGATAAGATGTACACCGCGTGCAGACAAGACAAAACTGGGGGAGGACTACCCACATACATACACAAAGACACTGTCTTCTCCCAACTCAATTCTACTCAAACTCTACAACAAACACACAACACCGCAGAGCTACTCATAACACGCATACACAAAACACAAAAGCAACACATAGACATCGCAAACATCTACATTCCTCCAAGGAAACTCAATCAGCAACAACAGAACACAACGAAATAGCAGACACAACACACATCATACATCAACTCACCCAGCAAGACAACACAATCACCACAGGCGACATAATAAACGCTCACTCCCCCCCTCTGATGGTACTACTCCCCACAGAAGATCGTGAGTATTTTTTTTTTTTTTTTTTTTTTTTTTTTTTTTTTTTTTTTTTTTTTTTTTTTTTTTTTTTTTTTTTTTTTTTTTTTTTTTTTTTTTTTTTTTTTTTTTTTTTTTTTTTTTTTTTTTTTTTTTTTTTTTTTTTTTTTTTTTTTTTTTTTTTTTTTTTTTTTTTTTTTTTTTTTCCAGGGGAATCAGTAGCGGACATCATCATAAACTCAAAACACACAATACTCAACACAAATACACTATAACGCAAACCAATAGCAACAAATCAACAACAAACATCTCCAGACATTACAACAATCTCAGCAAACATCAACAATACACACTCATGGCAAACACTACATGCACTCAATTCAGACCACCTACCAATACTCACAACACTAAACATGCACACACAAAAACAACAACACACCAAAACAACATTCACAAATTACAAAAAAGCAAACTGGCAAGCCTTCACCGCACACATAGAAGACAACATTCAAACACTCCCACCCACCACAAACATACATCAAGCAAACAAAGCATTCACACAACTCATCATTCAAGCAGACAAAGCATATATTCCCAAAGGCCACATTAAGCACACAAACAGGCCACTACCACAACATATCCTACAACTCACACAACACCGCAACGCACTCAGACAAGCAGACTCCAAACATCCAGACATACAACAGCTAAACAAACAAATACAAAAACAAATAGCACAACATAAAGCAAACATCTGGCAGCAACACATCACAAAACACTTTACTCACAAACACAACTCCTACAAACTATACAACACAATAGCACAACTCAACAACAAAAAACAACATACAGACAAAAACAGGGCAATCACATTCAACACAAAAACAATCACTCGCCCATACAGCATAGCAAAACATTTCAACAAACAATTTACACAAACCACAACTCACAAAACAAACAAAACATACCGCAAAATCACACGCGCAATTAAACAACTAAAACACACACCCATCACACTAACAGTACAGCAAACAATCACAGCCATACAACACAGCAAAACAAACAACTCAGTTGGGCCTGACAACACAAACATACAGCACCTCAAACATTTAGGCAACAAAGCATTACAATACCTTACACAACTCTACACTAACATTATAAACACAAACACAATACCACACAGTTGGAAACTCTCCAACTACATTCCAATTCCAAAACCAAACAAAAACATCAACAACAGCCAATCATTCAGGCCCATCTCACTCATATCCGCACTCGCAAAAACTTGCAAAAAAATCATACTTCCATACATCACAAGCAACATACCAAACACAACACACCAACACGGCTTCAAAAAACAATACTCCACATACACAGCTCTACAAACACTTTACACTCACATAGCAGCAGGTTTTAACAAACCAAAACCACCACACCGCACAGTCGTCGTAGCTCTGGACATGTCCAAAGCTTTCGACACTGTCAATCACCACAAACTCATACACAAACTAGCACAAACACAAGTACCAACAACAATTACAAAATTCATAAACAACTACATCAAAGGCCGCAAAGCATACACCACATACAACAATCACAAATCAAAACAAAAACTCATAAAAACAGGAGTCCCACAAGGATCCTGTCTATCACCCACACTATTCAACATCTACACTGCAGACATTCCAACACCTCCACCAAACGTACACATCATAACATATGCAGACGACATCACAATATATGCATCACACCCAAACCACAACATAGCACAACAACAAATACAACCATACCTACACGCAATACAAACATGGACAGACAACAACCAACTCACATTAAATGCAAGCAAAACAACATCCACACTATTCACACCAGACCCTGCAGAGTACAACACACAATTATCACTACAAATAAACAACACAACACTCATTACAACCAAAAACCCAAAAATCTTGGGGCTCACGTTCGACCCCAAGCTTACATTCAACACACACATCGCAAATACACACAACAAAGCACGCAAAACACTCAAAATCATAAACGCACTCACAGCAACATCGTGGGGCAAACCAAAAGAAACACTCACACACACATACAAGGCAATCACTCGACCAATAATCGAGTATGCTAGCACAATCTGGGGCCCCACAACATCACACACACAAATTAACAAATTACAAACAATACAAAACACAGCTCTCAGGGTCGCAACAGGGCACACCACAGACACAAACACAAACATCATTCACACAGAGGCTAAAGTCCTCCCAATAGCAACACACATTCAACTCCACGCAAAACAAGCAAAATTGGCAGCCATGTACACAAACAATCCACTCAACTATCTAACACAACAACCTGCACCCAGCAGGCTCAAAAAGCAAACAACTCTTCACAACACAACTACACAACAAACATTCCAACATACATACACAACAAAACCTACAAAGCACTAAAACAACAAAACCACACAAACACAGTCACAAACCACATCAACAACACTCCAATAAATCCAATACTTCAAACAAAAACACCAGCATAGCAACAAGAGAAATCTTCCTCACAGGCAGGACCCCGCCAACCAGGCGAACTCCTTTCCGCCCCGACCCCACCGGCCTCAGCGAAACCGCCAAGGCACACGACCACCAACCGGACCAAGACCCCCACCACTCTGCCACCAGGGCCACGCCAGGGAGGGCAAAGGCGCTCCAAAGCCACACAACAAGCCCAACAACGGCACAAACACAGCACCCCAGCGCGCGTCCACAACGCCCCACGCCGCCAAAACGCCAACAGCCCCCAGCAAAACCAACCGCAAAAAACCGCCCCCCCAACCAACAACAACCCACCCCCCTCCCAACGACCCCCCCCCCAACATAAGCTTGCCGCGAGTTGATTGGGAAACATCTACTTTTCTGCCCAGCGCAGTCTATGCTCATGAGTGCATAATTAATTCCTGTATAGAAAATGGTATGACACAGTATGTAGATTATCCCACTTATATTGCGGGTAACATACTAGATGTAGTTCTATGCAATGAGAAAAATAGGGTAATTAACGTAAAAAATGCCCCACCTTTTTCAGAAAGTTGTGACCACGAAACCATTGACTTTTAAAACAAGCTGGTGAAAAATATTACAACTTTCACAAAGCTGATTATGATTCTATAAATGAATTTCTAAAAAATGTTGATTGGAAAAAAATGGTTTTGGAGTCTGACTGTGCTGAAACCTTGTTTAATAATCTATGCTGTATTTTGCAGTCTTGCACGGAAAAGTTTGTACCCCTAGTAACACGCAAAAGAAAAAAAATTAAATACTTAAACACAATCAAAAGCCTTAAGCGAAAAAAAGACCGCCTCTATACATTTTCCAAACATTCGTTAGTGGGAAAAAACTATTTAAAAATGTTCTAAAATGTATGATGATCACGTGACTGATTTTCATGACGCCAATGAGCAGTTGTTGGTTGAAAATGGCAGTCAACTCTAAATTAAATGCCAAAGCTGAAATACCACCCTTAAGCCGTGATGATAGGTCACTTGCTCTTCACAACAAAGAAAAAGCTGATATTTTATCAAATTTTTTTAACTCCGTTTATACAGAAGATGACAGGAACACACCTATTTTTTTGAAACGTGTCCCACATAATATAGGATTAAATTCAATTACCTTCCCTGTTAAGACTGTATATGATAAACTACGCAAACTTCCTTCTAAATCATCCCATACAGCTGATTCTCTTATCTTATGAAAATTAAAAAGATAGATTAAACAAACTAAATCTCAAAAGCTTGGAAAGACGTAGGGTGGTAAATGACCTCGTTCTTTGCTTTAAAATAATACATCATTTTGTTGATGTTAATCATGAAGATTCGTTTGTGGTTGATACTAATAACCGCTTGCGCGGAAACGGTCTTAAGCTAAGGAAAGTGAAAAACTTTCAAATCGACATAAGAAAATACTTTTTTTCAAACAGAGTTATTGATATATGGAATGAGCTGGATTATGATATAGTTAACTGTACATCTGTTAGCTTATTTTGGAGCAAGGTGCGTAATCTTCCCTCCGCTATCCTTTCCAAAAACACATCTAACGATAAATACTTCTAAAACTGTGCACTCAAATAATTACATAAATTAACCTAGTGCCTTTCGTTACTAATATTTATTATGTTCTATACCAACTTGTATTGATGTACTTATACATGTATTCACACATAAGTGTTCTACATTTTGTGCGTGTATTACCTTTTGTGAATAAATGACTTATGAATTACCTACACAAAATCAATCCTACACAACACACAACACCAAACTGCCTGCTATGCAAAACACAAATACACAAAACACAACATCTTTTCACATGCATATTAATACGACCTTGGGACCAGAGGACCTTTGGGCGAACCCCGCAGCAGTTGCTGAGCTCCTCCTGGAGTGGGAAAATGGAGTGAGCAAGGCGAGAAGCATGCCAGACGGAGCAAACCAGGGTTTATGGAAGAAACCCTGGCTACTGGCAAAGGACAACAATAGAAAGGGGGCAGGATGGAGTCCACCCCCCCTAGCCTGAAATTTTGGGACCCCCCTAGACGAAAATCTAGGGGGCGCCCCTCCCCCTAAATTTCCGAATCTTTTACCCCTGACCCCGCTCTAGAATTTGAAAACTGATCACCCTCCCCCCTCGAGAAAATTTTAGGTACTTTTATATACTAAATTTTCTTCCAAAAACGAGAATTTTTATCACTTATTCATGTTTTCACACCAGAATACTGCAGAATTTAGAATATTCAATAAAATGTAGTATTATTCTAAAAAGAACAATTATTAAAGTTATTATGGTTTAAAACTGTTTTGCTTTGGACACCGGACCTCACCTGACCCCCATACATGGGCAAGTTGGTCCGGAGTGGGGGGTTAAATCCCAAATTAGGGGGGGAGTTAAAATCCGAGAAACGCAAAATACCCATATCGTTTTTTTTCTGGAGTGCATTTTACCCATATCGTTTTTCCATTTTGAAGGAAAAATAGGTAAAAAACGCTCATTTTAGGTCAAAAAGCCCTTTTGATTGCATTTTTGAGCTTTTTATTGCTTAAAACATTAATTTTGACCTCAAAACTTAAGTTTGGAGGCAGTTAGAAGTCATTTTAAAGACATTTTTTCTTCATTTTTCTAAAATTGGGGGGTTAACCATTTCCTCCCCCCCACTTCTGAGTGGGGGGTTAAACCCCCCTTCTTAGAATTTGGGGGGGTTAACCCCCCCCCAACCCTCCCCCCGTGCCCATGTATGCTGACCCCCTCTAGATAGGTTTCCAAATTTCACACCCCAGTTAGGCCCCCCTAAAAAGCTAGGCGGGTTCAGATCTTGCTGGGACCCCCCTCCTAGAATTTAAAATTTGATTTACCCCGGGTAACCACCCCCCTAGCTTCCCGGACCGTTCTCACCTATGATCGTAACTCATCTTTATAATATAGTTACCCTTCCTATCATATGTTAGCAAGGCTCCCACATTGTGAGGAAAAGGAGTATATCCATAGGTGAGCACGGTCGGGGAAGCTAGGGGGGTGGTTACCCGGGGTAAATCGAATTTTGAACTCTAGGAGGTGAAATTAAAAATTTCATATTAATATTATTACAAAACTAGGCAATGCAAACTGAATAATAACTTTAGGGATATACTGTTTTAATGCTTTTTTTGTCTTTATTGGTGGTACAATAGTAATAAAAAGTTCTTATTCCTTTTAAAAATATATGTGCTCAGTAAATCAGCGTCATAGTTGTATTGTAACTGACCCCATAGGTGGTCAGGGAAGAGAGGGTTATACCCCCAACCCAAAAAATCCCGATTATAGCCGACACCCTTCCACGTCTCACCTAAAATTTGGGGGTACCCCGGACACGCCTGCTAAACTTTGGGGGATCCCAGTACTGAAAACATTAAAAATGGGGTATTTGAGGTATACAGACAAAAAAATTTTTGGGACACCACCTTCCCAAATTTCGGAGGTCGGGTATACCGTATACCCATACCCCCCAAAATCCGGAAGGCTGCCCACCTATGACTGACCGCCCCCCCTATTTTTCCCGGCCAAAACTAGCAACGTCATCCCAAACAGATTTTGCACCACAGTCAGACAAGGAAAAAAAAGTCAACAGTCGATACTAATTTTTCATACTAAAAAATAATGTCGTCTTACTTACCACTATTTCGTGGATCCTGAAATTCCGCGCTAGGTTTAGTCGGTACATCCGGAGAATTAAGCAGATCCGGTTGAGTTCTGACAACGGATAAAACCTCATTTAATCGTCCCTAAAGTATAGTTTTTTTTTTCAAGTTTATCGAATGGTGTGCGGATTATTTTCTTATTGAGTCCTATTCAATAGCTTCCTTATTTTTGCGACTGATATAAAACATAATATAGCACTAAATACAGTGACGTACCCAGGGTTTTATTTTGGGAGGGGGCGGATTTTAGTACAAAAAAATTTCAGGGGAGAGGAGAGGATTGTAGAAAAAAATCTCCCCCAAAATTTAAGGAAGAAAGGGGGGGGGGCGGAACCCCCCTAATTTTTGAAAAGGTTCAAAAAGCAGAAATAAACGTAGATAAAGCTGTATAATACACTAGTGTTGTAAAAAGTTACTTTTACTTTTACTTAAAGTAATAAAAGTAACGGATTTTGGATTACTTTTACTTTTACTTTTACTCGACTTTTAAAATTTCAAATACTTTTACTTTTACTCTTACTCGACTTTTGAAATTTCAAATACTTTTACTCTTACTCGGATTTTCCACTGCAAATACTTAAATTAATTTAAGTAAAGCTTAAGTAATTTCAATGGGTTGATTTCCTATGGGCTTGTTATAAAGTAAATGGCAAAAGACAATTTTTTATGCCGCTAACACGCTAAAACCATTTATTTTGACTAAAAAACTTATTAAAATGATAATTATGCATAAATTTAGCAAAAAAACTTTAGAACGGAGCTCTGGAGCTCCAAAAACCGGTATTTTGCTCCGGTTCAAAATTACTTTTATTATACTTTTACTCTTACTTTTACTTAAAAAATAGGTCTTACTTTTACTTTTACTTTACTTAAATAAAATTTTGACTATTACTTTTACTTTTACTTTACTTAAATTAAAAAATCACAAATTACTTTTACTCTTACTTTACTTAAATTAAAATTTTTCAATTTACTTTTACTTAAAATAATTCAAAATCAATACTTTTTACAACACTATAATACACTGTTTTTGGCCTAATAACCTATTATCTAGTGTTTTTAGCGATAAAAACATGGTTTTTTAGTTAAAAAATTACATTGCCAGAGCCTGGATTTCACAAAAAAAAAGGATTTAGAGACCGTTAAGACCCCCTGGCTACACCCACACTGTACATCAAAGCAAATGAGCAGCATCTTTACGTTTTTGTGGTACTTATATGGAAAAAAATCAGCAATCCATTGCTATATAGGCGGCTGGAAAATTTAGGAGGGAGAAAAAGGCATACACAAATCAAACAAAAATATAATTGTTTGTTTTGCTTGATGTATAGTATATACTTATTGTTTATTAAAATTATTGTACTGTTTTCAATAACATTTTAGGCAAGATCAATAGCGAGATATATTATGCATAATATTATGGCACTTGACTGCTGAGCGAAGCGGAAATTTTTTTTTGCTTTTTGGGGATCAATTCTGTTACCAAAACTATTTTATAGTTTGGCGCCGAGCGATTAGCGAAGCGCTAGAAAATTTTGAATTTTTAGCCTCTGAAAACCCTCAAATTTAACCATCTGGCGACTATTTTGGGGCCCCCCCCGGCCAAATACTGCCCTTATTTTGCCTTCGGTCCGACAGTTTCGGAGGAGGGGGGGGTCCGCCTCACCTGGTTACGTCCCTGACTATATAACTAACGCATGGGACACAGCGTGCGAGCAGGACTATTGATAGGATTATCTTTTAAAAAATAGCAAATTTAAATTTAACTTCAATTTTAAATTAGTATCAGGGAGGTTCAATTTTTAAACAAAGCTTTTTAAAATCAGTGATTTAAATTGTTTTTTTCAAACTTAGGATAACTGAATTAATTTCGGCCAGGCCTTAATTTCGGCCACCAATTTATGGTGTTAGAAAATTGGCTTATTTTTAAAACACAAAAAAACTACCACAAAAGTAACTGGATGAATGTTGTATGAAAGTGTTTTTGCAAAAGTTTTTTATTTGTGTTATTCTGAATTATTAACATTTTCATAAAAAAAAAGTGAATTTTTTGATTTTCTTAATTTTTTGCTTTGTGTTTAAACTGCATCAAATTTAGAACGAAGCACTATATAAAGTTAAAATATCTTCTATTTAAGGCTCAAAATTGTTAATTTTCATGTTTTGATATTTTCTTCAAAACAACTTTGCAATGCGTTTAACTAACTGCGCATTTCTAGACTCCGTTAATTTCGGCCACTATAAAATTTAGGTGAAAGAACCTGCCGTTTTTTGCTGTTTTTAAATATCAATGTACTACCGTATTTATAAAGAATTTTTTTTGCTCGTTTGACTTTGTTTTGACGTTTTTTAAGCCAAAAATAAAAATTGAACAAAAAATACAAAAATAAAACTTTTACGTATTTAAAGAATTATTTTGCTCGTTTTTGCTTTTTTTTGACGTTTTTTAAGCCAAAAAAAAGTTTAACAAAAAATACATGTTATTAAAACTTGTTTTTTTAAGGTTTTGACATAATTATTTAAAATCTTGCCAATAACTATTAAAGTTTGCAAACGGAAAAAATTAAGTTACGTGTACCAAGAACAATACCTAAGGATAAATTTGCAACCTGTAAAAATTTTTATTGTTCGTTTTGGCAATAGTTATAGCCTGTTTTTTCTAATTGACCGAAGTTAATGGCTCGCGCCTTAATTTCGGCCACAATAAAAAAATTTTTTAAGCCTCCACTGATCTTTAAGTATAACAAAAATTTTAAAATTTTGCACTGGAATAACAAAAATAGCTATCGTTTGATTTTTAGACCAAATTTTGGGTCGATTCGAAAAACCAAAAAAAACTTATCCAACAAAATAAAAAAAGGTGGCCGAAATTAAGTCAGTTACCCTATATTGATTTCTATAGACTAAAATAGGTTATTACGACCTAAAAAGTGTATATAAATACTGTGCAAGTCCGTAGCCAGGGGGGATTGGGGGATTAATCCCCCCTCAAATTCTGGGAAGGCAAAAAATTTTGTAAGGGTTTCCTCTTTGGTTTTTTTTAAATTGGAAAGAAAATTTCCTTAATCACTCTGCAATGTATTAAAGCTATCTAAAATATATAAATAATAGTGATTTAGTATCATGAAACCTCTTATTCACAAAAATGAAATTATTCATAATTCAAAACATTAGTGCAATGCATATTAATGCATAATTAATGAACACTCTAGCGGTAAAGGTTGCCAACATCATTATTAATGTTGGACGAAGAGTCTTAACCATAGGGGTGAAACATTTTCGCCCCTCCTGGCTTGTCTTAGCGCCTGCCCTTTGCATAATCTGCATAGGGAAGATAAGTTTAAGGTTATCAACAACAACAACAACCATAGGTGGGCAGCCTCCCGGACTTTGGGGGGAGTATACCCGACTCCCGAAATTTAGGGGGAGGGGTGTCCCAAAAAATTTTTGAGGGTATACCCGAAATACCCCATAGCGTTTTTAGTACTGGGACCCCAAATTTTAAGGGGGTGTCCCAGGTACCCCTAAAGTTTAGAGGGGGATATCGGCTATAATCGGGATTTTGGGGGGTTTAAACCCCCCTCCTGCCCACCTATGCCTTTTACCTTTATCTGCATGGGTGCGTTGAGCTGGGCGTGTAGGGCCTCCAGTCTGGTCTGCAGGTGTTCCTCGCTGGCGTCCACGGCGTAGCCCTGGCGCTGTCGGACGCTTTGCGCCGCCACAATTTTAAGAAGTCGATTGGACAGGGCCTGTTCCCGATTTTTGCACTGACGGATACGGGAGTCAAGATCCGAGGCGCTGCTACTCAATTCTTTCCACTTATCCGTTAATTCCTATTAAAAAACTCCCGTTATGATAATGTTTCAAAAATATGACGCATTATAAATACGAGTTTAAATCTAAAACTAACAGGTGAAGGTGCAACACTTTGCGTCGCCAAGATTTTAAGGTCTTTCCGGACAGATTTCATAAGTATGGAAAATTGCGATTTTTGGCATACGATATTTCGCGAAATACAGAACTGTTTCCATAAAAAAATTAATATGGGTGTTAAAAAGGCAGAAATACCACGATTATTATATTATTGGTAGTATTTGTAATAATTGAATTAAAACTCAAATTGCAACAAAATTTTTCAAAAAAACCCTTAAAAATATTTACTACTCAGTATTTATTAAAAAATACTTCCAATAAAGAGGAACTGTTACCTTTTTTCACGTACGTAAAAATCAAAGGAAATTATTTTGTATTTATGGTTAAATATACGATTTTCCTTCCATAAAAAATGGGGTTAATTTGTTTAAAATTGCGACGATTTAAAAAAAACTTGGATTTAATTTAATTTGGTGAAATTTAAAGCTCCAAATAGTATATTTTTATTGAAATATATGATTTTTAAACTGGCATAATCTAGGGTTTTTTTATGCCAAATCGACGCCACTGGCATAGGTGTTTTTGGTCGGGTCCGCTAGGGGGGGGGTCCACCCCCGGGTGGAAGGCCAAAATTTTTTAGGGGGGGTCCAGGGGGGTCCGGACCCCCCTGGCTTTTTAGGGGGGTCGACCCCGGGTGCGAGATTTCAAATTTAGGGGGGTCAGGGGGGGACCAATTTTTGAACAAATTTTTTTAACTCAATAATTTAAGTGTTTTTAGGTCTAATATTTAATTTTATGTATTAAAACAGCCTATTTAGGCCTAAAAAGTGTATTTAAACACTGTTTTTAATTAAAAACCCGTGTTTTTGACAGTAAATAAAAAAATATACTTCCAACTTGGTCGGTAGGGGGGGGGGGGGAGGGGGGGTCAGCCTCGCTAGGGGGGGTCAGGCCGGACCACTCTCGAGCTTTGGGGGGGGAGGGGGGCCCTGAATTTTTTGTGGGGGGGGTCCAAAATTTTGGCTCTAGGGGGGGGGGTGCACCCCTCTGTCCCCTCCCAAAAACACCTATGGCCACTGGCGCCTAGAAATTCCCACTGGCGCCTAAAATTTTGAGCCTTGGCGCCAGCCTGGCACCTAGATTTTTAGCTAGACACATATTTTTACAGCTTTTTTTAGACAAATAGACAAAAAAGGAAGCAAAATTTTTAAAGTTTTAAAATATCAATTTCTAAAATTTTTCTTGCGCTTCGCTTGGCTCAGCGTCAGAGCATAACTGTTTTGAACTTATTAATAATTTATTCATTTTTGTGGCATATAGGTAATACTGCTAATTAATTATATTTTTTAACCCTGAGAAACGCCATTTAAAATAAAAATCTAAAGTTTAGTTTTGATCGAAACCTAAAATTCTATTTGTTTCACTTAAAAAACTATCATTTTTTATATTGATTTAAAATCCATAATTTTATTTAATTTAGTGTAATAAGCTATTAGAGATCCTCCTCCAGTTTTAATTCATCAAACAAACAACAATTTTAAAATGAGAATTAAAAAATATAAAGAAAAAGTAAAGAACGCAAACATTAAAAAATATAATGTAAACAACCTGTTTAAAAAAATTCATATACAAATTTTAAACCAACTGTACCAAGCAAAAATGGTTATAATAAACACCTTCATATTAAAATTATGCCAGCCAAGCCAAACCCAAATTATTTTATAATTTTCTATGTCTCTGTGCCAATGTTTTCTTGTTAAATTATGATCCTTTGGCAAAATTTAACGCATTTAGAAGTTGAACATTGAAAAAAAGAAAAAAATTATTTTTTTTAAGATTTTTAGCATATAAGACAAAAATTTGACTTCAAAGTCATCCAAAATTATATATGGTACTGAAAAAACTATTATATTAGCACCATTTGTTTGTTAACATAAAAAATTTTATGTTATTGGCGCCTAGATTTCAGCGCTGGCGCCTAAAATTTGGAGGCTAGGCGCCAGCTGGCGCCTAGGCGCTGGCGAAAAAAAACTCAGGGCATAATAATAGCTCTCGTGCTGTTAATCTGTTGTGTGTGCATATTTTAGATTTAATAATGGCCGTGGGTTTATAAAACTGTTTTAGAAAAGCTAAGCAGATGGACATGTGGCGCAGTCGGTAACGACTAAGCCTCAAATTTTTAAGGTCGACGGATCGATTCCCACTGTAAACATATTTTCATTAATACATTTTTTATTTAATATTAATATTTATTTTAGATTTATTATAATTTTTCAATGAACAAAACAAAAAAATTATTTGTAAATATTTAAACCGCATTTGTTTCCTACTTTTTGCCACTTATTCGAATCTTTATCATTGGTATATTTTAAAAAATTTTAATTCTCAATAATTACAATAAATAATAAAATAAATTTTATGTAAGCAAAAAAATAATTTTTGTTCTGTATTTCTACTGGTTTTTTATTAAACGATGTGAATTTAAAATTGTCCGGGGACACCTTAAGAAGCCCATTTGACAGTGTATCTTGTTATTTTTTTGCTCAGACGGATACGCGAATCTAGATCCGAGGCGCCGCTACTTAATTCTTTTCACTTATCCGTTAGTTCTTACAAGAAAGAACTATTTTGAGTAAAACTTAACAATGTAATATAGTACAAACAAATAATTTTTTCAACTTCAAAATGTTGCAAATTAAAATTTAGCTTAATAATTAAAATACAATATGTGAAAGAAAAAAGAAAGAATAAAATTAGCCCACAAAAAATTTAAATACTCTTAATACTTAAAAAATTCCTGTTCATACTAAATTTGTCTTTTACCATAACATTACGATAGATAACAGTATATAATTCCTAATTGCAGATTGTTTTGTTATATTTTTTATTATAATAATCAGATTCAAATTTAAAACAAACGCGAAACGAGCATTTACGCATTAATGGGAACACTCGTTTAATAAGGTTATATTATAACCAACACTATCCAAAACTTTTATTTTTTCAAAATATTTTTACCCAAATTTAAACAGTCATATAAAATAAATTAAGCGAGCATAAAAATGGGGGTCATTTTTACTGAGGAGTACTTTTTAAAATTGAGTATTTTTTTGGTAATTGTAAAACAATCTTACAACTAGAAATCTGTAACTGCCTAAAAATTTTAATACTTCTTGATCACTCGTAAACGGTTGATCAAGAAGTATTATAATCTAAACTAAACTTAGTCCTTCAATGATTTACATTGTAAATAATACAAAATAATCCAACCTTCAAATAAAGATCCTGATTTTTAGATTCCACCTCCTGGAGTGCTTGCCTTTCTTTAAGCTGCTGGAACCCTAAAATCGGCCACGGTACCAGGTTTTTCGGATCTGGATTGTCAGCTTGAGCTTGAGCCCAAACCAGAGGTTCAATCCCTACAAAATATTTTTAATGAAATAATGGAAAATTTATGAACAATAAAGGACGATTTAAGGTCTATTCATACTTATGACAAAACGTCCTTTGGACAAAGTCCAAAGGACAACCCAAAACGTCCTTTGGACAAGCCAAAACGTCCTTTGGACTTTGTCCTTTGGACGAAGTATGAACGCTACTCAGAATTTGTCCTTTGGACAAAGTCCAAAGGACAAAATCCAAAGGGAAAAGTCCAAAGGGAAAAGTCCAAAGGACGTTTTGGCTTGTCCAAAGGGAAAAGTCCAAAGGACAAATGAAGTATGAATACGTTGTCCTTTGGATTTTGTCCTTTGGACTTTTCCCTTTGGACTTTGTCCAAAGGACGTTTTGTCATAAGTATGAATAGACCTTAAGTTGTGGTACTACAATAATTTAATCAAGTTCGAAATAACATAAAACAAGAAGTTCAAGTTTTTACAATGATATTGAAAACGGGTCGGGAATTCACCTTATTAAACGAGTGTTCCCATTAATGCGTAAATGCTCGCTATGCATGCAACTCCGGTAAAAAAATTTGTTGTTTTTATTCTTTTTAAAATTCTATTTTGATATTTTTGACCTATAATGACGCCATCATCGCGAAATTTTTGCGGTTTTTAGCCCATTTCAAAGCATTTTGCCATTTTAGACCTATTTTTACCTTATTTTCGCTTTTTTGTCATTTTTTTTCTTTTTCCATCTTTTTCTCTTTTTTTTTCTCCCCTGTTCCCCCCGTTTCAAAAAAGTTGCCTCTCCGTGCCCCCCCATTTTGGAATTGGCCCCTCCCAATAAAACCCCGGGGGGCAGTACACAGATCTGTAAAATGTACTTCAGAAACCAAACCGATATGGGTAAAATGTGTATGTGTTTCTCGGGTTTTAACCCCTCTCTTACTCCAGGTCAACTTGCCCAAGTATACGTAAAACCCTATATTATATTTTTGAAGACTTTCGTATTTCACCGTTACTACAGCTAAACTTTTCTGGATTTTAAAAGCACCCTGCTGCTTATTTGCAGAATGATCCACAGTCACTTGTATTTCATAACGACTCTGACTTAAACTGCCATCATAATAACGACGACCGCTCAAACTTACTCTTTAATAAACCCCAGCATTTCATTCTATTGATCAATAAATTCCCGTGCTAAGGTCTTATATATTCAAACCTGTCTGCACGGTCTGGAAATGCCCCCTCGCTTTATTGGAGGATTTGTCCCCCCCTCAAAAAAATGAAAAAGTACCCTAAAGTTATGGCGCCATTTTTTACCTATGATGACGCCATCATCGTGAATTTTTTGCAGTTTTTAGCCTATTTTAATGTATTTTAAGCCATTTTAGACCTATTTTTACCTTATTTTCGCTTTTTTGTCCTTTTTTCCTTTTCTTTTCTTTTTTCTCTTTTTTTTTCTTTCTCCCCTGCTTGCTCCCTCCCCGGTTCGAAAAAGTTGCACCCCGTGCCCCCCCCCCGTTTTGGAATTGCCCCCCAATAAAACCCTGGGGGGGAGCACAGGTCTGTAATATTAATTTTTAATACATTTTCAAAAGTTAATAGGCAATACTAACAGCCTCCTTCTACCTGCCGGGGGGTTCAGCAACCAGTGTTTTTGCTTTTCTGGGTCCACCTCCGTTTTAGTGTAGACGGTTTCGCACACCAAGGACGTTTGCAACTGCTGTTTTTGAACGTTTTGAGCCAAAAACTCAACCAATTTGCTGGAAGGGACCCGGGATTTCATTCCGTTTTGCGCCGTCTCCGTTACATACAGCATCACTTCGCAACTAAAATATTTTATTTTGTTGAGTTTGCCAGTTTCCAGGGTTTCTATCAACCTTGGGTAGGTCCGTCCGGCACGCCTCTTGCCTTGCTCACACCCTCTTCCCACTCCCGGAGGAGCTCAGCAACCGCTACGGGGTTTGCCCAAAGGTCCTCTGGTCCCAGTGTCGTATTGATGTGTGTGCATGTGAAAAGGTGTTGTGTTGTGTGTGTTTGTGTTTTGCATAGCGGGCAGTTTGGTGATGTGTGTTGTGTTGGATTGATTTTGTGTAGGTAGGAGTAGAGGAAAGGAGATTTCCCTGCCCTGAGTTGGGCGAGGGTTCTCCTGACCCCGCGAGGAAGATTTTCTTCCTCGTTGCTTATTGCTGGTGCTTTTGTTTGAAGTATTGGGTTTATTGGAGTGTTATTTATGTGGTTTGTGACTGTGTTTGTGTGGATTTGTTGTTTTAGTGCTTTGTAAGTTTTGTTGTGTATGTCTGTAGGTATGTTTGTTGTGTAGTTGTTGTTGTGAAATATTGTTTGCTTTTTGAGCCTGCTGGGTGCAGGTTGTTGTGTTAAATAATTAAGTGGGTTGTTTGTGTACATGGCCGCCAATTTTGCTTGTTTTGCGTGGAGTTGGATGTGTGTTGTTATTGGGAGGACTTTAGCCTCTGTGTGTATGTGTGTGTTTGTGTCTGTGGTGTGCCCTGTTGCGACCCTGAGAGCTGTGTTTTGTATTGTTTGTAGTTTGCTGATTTGTGCTAATCAATTATTATTTTGATTTTTTCTTCCCTGTGTGATGTAGTGGGGCCCCAGACTGTGCTGGCATACTCGATTATTGGTCGAGTGATTGCCTTGTATGTGTGTATGAGTGTTTCTTTTGGTTTACCCCACGTTGTTGCTGTGAGTGCGTTTATGATTTTGGGTGTTTTGCGTGCTTTGCTGTGTGTGTTTGCGATGTGTGTGTTGAATGTAAGCTTGGGGTCGAATGTGAGCCCCTAAGATTTTTGGGTTTTTGGTTGTAATGAGTGTTGTGTTGTTTATGTTGTGTGATAAATGTGTGTTGTACTCTGCAGGGTCTGTTGTGAATAGTGAATGTTGTTTTGCTTGCATTTAAGGTGAGTTGGTTGTTGTCTGTTCATGTTTGTATTGCGTGTAGGTATGGTTGAATTTGTTGTTGAGCTATGTTGGTTTGGGTGTGATGCATATATTGTGATGTCGTCTGCATATGTTATCGATGTGTACGTTTGGTGGTGGTGTTGGTATGTTGGTGTGATGTTGAATGAATAGTGGGTAATGATAGGATCCTTGTGGGACTCCTGTTTTTATGAGTTTTTTTGTTTTGATTTGTGATTGTTGTATGT
>JASAMX010005460.1:0-41104 GCA_030248175.1 Microlaimidae sp. YZB2_3
AGACGTTTAAAACTTAACCTAAAAGCAAAATAACTCAGCGCTAGGAATGTTTTTATTTAAAACAGGCTTATCCCTACGAATACAAAAACTTTCTTTAAGCCTTAAACAATAATCATTAGAAGCCGACGTTAAAATGGTAAAACTAGACAAGTTAGGTGTAGTTTTTAACTGATTACAAACCAAAATATGATCAAAAATGGCTGATGCTTTTGGAGCTATTTTCTTTCCAGTCTTAGATGAAACACCAATATGTTCTGCTAATCTAGTGTTTAGGTGGCGGGTAGTAGACCCACAGTATGTGGTTTTACAACCACTACAAACAAATTGATATACAACACTAGATTTCAGACCAAGAGGTATTTTATCCTTGAAAAGAAAACAGCCAGCCAGAGAGTTAGAGGTTTTATATGCAACTTTTAAATTAACTTGAGGAAAATGACGATAAAATATTTTTTTTTAGTTTATTTTGAATATTTATAGAATTAAAACCTGTATATGGTAAAACAATGTGAACTGACATTTTATTTGCGGTTAAAACCTTTAAATCTTTCAAGCCAAATATTTTAGTTAAAAATTTTCTAACACAAGAGTCAATAAAACTAAATGGGTATCCGTTTTTACGTAAAATAGATTTTAAGGAGATAATTTCTTCATGAAACGATTGATAAGATGAAGATAAGTTGAAGGACCGGGTTAAAAGCGCAAATATTAAACCAAACTTTGAGGATGACGGAATAAAACTGTCGTAATTAGAGTACACACCACTGAAAGTAGGTTTTCTATAAAGAGTTGTTTTAAAACTGTTAGGACTTCTGTGAATCGACATATCTAAAAATGGTAAAACAGATTCTTGTTCTTCTTCATGGGTAAATTGAATGTTAATGTGGCGTGAATTTAGGTAATTCAAAAACGGTTTGATGTGATTTTGCTTACTAAAAAGAATAAAACAATCATCCACATATCTTCGGTAAAACACAGGTTTGAATTCTTTAGGGCAGTCCTTCAACCAATTTTCTTCGTGGTGACATAAAAATGCATTGGCTAATGTTGGGCCGAGTGGTGAACCTATTGCTACCCCGTCGATTTGTTGATAAAATTTTGAATTAAACATGAAAGCGTTATTTTCAACAGCTAAACTGATAAAATCCTTTAAATCTTGTTTGCTGGTAAAACTTTCAAGGTAAGTGTTATTATCAAACAGCTTATCAGAACAAATTTGAATAGTTTCTTTTAAAGGAATATTTGTAAACAGAGATTTTATGTCAAAACTGGCCATGTAGAGATTTTTGGACGGGAATTTGGACGGATTTAAGTTAGAAAGCTCTTTGGCAAAAGTAAAAGAGTCTCGAACAGAATATTGATTTGAAGAACAATTTGATAAAACTGGGACTAAAAATTTTGCTAAATTGTAAGTCGCCGTGCCAATGGCAGATAAAATAGGACGAAGCGGCGTATTAGTTTTATGAACTTTTGTAAGGCCATATAAGCGGCCTGGTTGAGATCCAGTTGGATTAAGACGGTCGAAAATCTCTTTTGAAATGGAGCCTTTTGTTTTAAAATTTCGTAAAACTGAGCGAACTTTCTCTTCATGATTGACAATAAAACTAAAACGCTTATCTAAAATTGGATCTTCTTTTATTTTAATTTCAACAAATTTGGTAGAATCAGATAAAATATCTAACATTTTATTATTATATGAGTTGCGATCTAATAAAACAACAGAATTTCCTTTATCCGATTTTTGTATGATTAAATTCTTTTGGGCGCGGAGTTCTTTGATGGCTTCCATTTCTTTTTTTGATAAAATACGTGGTTTTGGAGATTCATTGTAACGATAAAATGAAGATAAAGCAAGCTCTTTAATTGAGGTTTTAATAAATTCGAGATTCCCATTAAAAACTGGCAATTTTCGGACGGAATTGTATAGAAGTTCAAACGGTAAAAAATAGTCCGGTTCTGATAGCTTCTTCAGTGGTAACGCGAAATTGAGACCAAGAGATAAAACTTTTTTATGTACATCGGATAACGAAAAAGAAGAAAAATTATGAATGATAGTTTTAGAATCTTGAGTAAAACGGGACTGCTCTCTTTTAAGACGTTCAAATTTGGATTCCTGAATATGTTGATATTTTTTAAGACGATTTTTTGTGACACTCGAGGTAATACGGGCAAGATGCTTAAAACAAAGTATTGAAACTTGGCTTGAAAGGGACGATAAAACAGTTGATAGCTGTCGTTCCAAAGATCGAATCGTGGATTGTTTTCCGCGTATTTCTTGGAATAGGAGTTTTCTTTGACATGCGGAGTATCCATTAGAATTACGTAATCTTGTGTTAGCAAGTCGGAAAAAAAGAAATTTTGGTATAATATTATTGTCCCGGCAGTTAAAAAGAAACTGAAGATCAAGCTTTGCTTTTTGTAAACGGTAGTCCAGTCTTTCAGCATTTCTATGCAATTGTAAAACAGGTTCCCCATACCTTTGACGTAATATCACTGCAATTGATTTTCCACGGGGAAATAAAAATCTATTAATTGCGACAGCAACAAAGGTTAAAACGTTTATATTTATCATAAGAGCTTTCGATCAATTCTTAGATCATCGTCGGTTAAAATATTTTAACGTAGTGGGTAAAAACCACATACTGTGGGTCTACTACCCGCCACCTAAACACTAGATTAGCAGAACATATTGGTGTTTCATCTAAGACTGGAAAGAAAATAGCTCCAAAAGCATCAGCCATTTTTTATCATATTTTGGTTTGTAATCAGTTAAAAACTACACCTAACTTGTCTAGTTTTACAATTTTAGCGTCGGCTTCTAATGATTATTGTTTAAGGCTTAAAGAAAGTTTTTGTATTCGTGGGGATAAGCCTGTTTTAAATAAAAACATTCCTAGCGCTGAGTTAATTGGGTAAAGTTTGATAATTTATTTTGTTTTTGCTGAATGAGCTAGAAATATAATACTTCCTAAAGAATTACAAAAATACATTATCAAGAGCAAATCCAGAATTGATTGAAGCTTTTTCACTCAAAGCACTGCATAATCGCTTATATCAAATATATTTAGTTTTATACTGGAGCATAAAATTTTTAAAGTTTAAAATAGTTTTTTTTTTAAATTGCTACTGTCGAAAAAAATTCACTTGGTTTATTAAAATAGTGTTTTTCACATTTTTATTTTTTTGTTGTTTTAGTGAATAAATTTTGATTAGAGAAATGAGTTGACATTTTTGTTTTTAAGTATTTTACAACAATGTATTTTATATTAAAAACTTTTTAAACTTTTATATCAGGGCATTTATTCTTAAAAAATTTTTAAATTTGGTTTTCATTAAAACCTTCTTTTTTTATTTTTCAATCTTTATAAAACTTTTAAGCTGTTTTTTATTATCTAAAAAAATTTTTTCCTAGCGTATTTTCATTGTTTTCTAAAATTCATATATTTATTTAATTTTTTTTCAATTTTTATCGCGTTATATCATAAAAATCTGTTATATGTTTTTAAAGTAAGGTATTGTTTTAAAGTATTTTACAACAATATTTTTTTTAAATTCTATATGCGGTTTTTATAATTGCTAGTTTTACTTTTTATTGTTTTGTTTTAGTTTCCCTGACGAAGACCTGTGTTTTATCAGTGTCGAAACGTTGGCGTTTAATAAACGTTTTTAAAAGTTTTGCTCTACAAGCCATGCATACTGCATTTTCTTTAAATTCTAACTCTCAAAGCAACCCTAAAGGTTTTCAACACATTTTAAAACTCCGCTTTGGCCAAGATGCGGTTTCCAGCTCAACAAAACTCTACGATGGAATGAAAAACTAGCCAATTGTAAATGCCGCATAAAATTTCTTCAAAATGCAAGTTATTAGGGATTTTTCCGACATTCATTAATAATGTGTTTGTATCGTTTTTCAACTCAGCTGGACGTTATGGCAAAAAATCAATTTATTTTTCAAAGTTGGCTATTTTTAAATCATGAATACATACGTGACTCCTACGTTTTAGAGGCCAGTCTTCGAAAATCTCTAACTTCGTCAGTTTTAAACTTTAAAGAGCTTCATGATGATACAGTTTTGTCTTAAGCAAGTTTTAGGCAAGTTTTAGTTCAGGCAAGTTTTAGTTTAGGCAAGCTTAGGCAAGTTCTAGTTAAGCCTAGTTATTTTATGGTAAGTATCGATGTAATCAGTTTGTTTGACAACGTTGACACTTGTTTTAATTTAAATGAACTTTCTAATATTTTGTCTATTTCTGAGCGGTCCTGGCGCGAAAATGCATCATTATTTAAAAGTGTTCCTATTCAAACCATAGTTAACTTATTTAAATGTGTCTTATTTTGATAATAATTACTATGGTCTTTGTTTTAAAGAGGCTTGTTTTATTTATTTTAGCAAAAATAATATTAACTTGTTAAATATTCATTCTAAAGAAATTTGTAATTTGGTGCCTGATGTGTACTCGATTTTACTGCAAAAATTATTTCTAGAACAGTCTGTTTTCGTTGATTTTAAACTTTACTGTTTGTTCAACAATCATTATCGTAATTTTCTTTCTAAACTGTATTAATTTCTATTTTAATTTTCTTGTGTGTTCAATTTCGTATTTTATATTAAAAACTTTTAAAACTTTTATATCAGGGCATTTATTCCTAAAAAAATTTTTAGGTTTGGTTTTCATAAAAACTTTCTCTCTATTTTCCAGTCTTGAAAAAACTTTTAAGCTGTTTTTTAGTATCTAAAAAAATTTTATCCTTGCGTATTTTCATTGTTTTCTAAAATTCATATATTTATTTAATTTTTTTCTATTTTCTATCGCGCTATATGATAAAAATCTGTTATATGTTTTTTAAAGTAAGGTATTGTTTTTAAGTATTTTACAACAATATTTTTTTTAAATTCTATATGCGGTTTTTATAATTGCTAGTTTTATTTTTTATTGTTTTGTTTTAGTTTTCCTGACGAAGACCTGTCTTTTCTCAGTGTCAAAACGTTGGCGTTTAATAAACGTTTTTTAAAAGTTTTGCTCTACAAGCCATGCAAACTGCATTTTTTTTTGATTTTTACTTTTTGAACACCTTGAGTAGCAACAGTTCCATTAGTGCACTTTATAGGAGGAACATTATTTTTAGCTTTAATTCTTTTCTTGAGAAATTTGTAAAAATGACTAATATAGTTGGATCTGTGTAGTTGTTACTCTTTTTTTGAATTAAATTTTTAGCATTTTTTGTGTTTCTTTATATTTTTTAAATCCTTTTTTTATCTCATTATTTCTTGAGCTCTACAGTTGTGTTTTTTGTTTTGAAATTAATAAAAATATAAAAAATTTTTTTGTATTTATTTCATATTTGTTTATTCATGGCATGTGCAAAAGTATACTCTCTGTAATATCGTAATAATTAATAAATATTGTAATTGTTGTAATAAATTTATCCCAGTATTTTTGAACTTTATTTAATTAGCGAAAGTCACAATCACAGTAAAAGTCACAATAAAAAAAGAAAACTATACTGTGAAAATCAGTTACTAAAAACTTGACATATAAGAGGGATTCTTCTCATACAAACATAAATTAATTTTGCACCTACAGCATGATCTGAATTTCTAAAATTTGGTGCAAGATTAAAAGTGCAAGACTTTATTAAAAAAAAATTCAGGTTTTTAGTTAACACTAAATTTAAACAACTTTTCTGTGAGTAGGTTTAATAACACTTTGAGGAACTCTTAATTTCATAAAGATGGTAAAATATTAAGTTTTATTTTGGGACTGGCTAAGCCATATGTCAGAATCCCAATTAATACCTAATAAGTTTATATCACCTGCTAGTCTGGATGTATTTTTGCGATTATTTAAAAAAATTCAAAAAATATAACCTAAAAGTAGGAAATAATCTTCAGTATTGATATTCAAAGATTTCTACACATTAATTAAACGAATTTGGTTACTTAGAATAATAAGATTAACTATGATTATTTCTAAATTTAGGTAATTTTTGTGGATTTTAATATTACTGTATTTAATTTTGGTATTAATAAAAAGTGGAAAACCCCCACTCTTTTTAGTCTCTTTTTAACAACATTATAACCACAATTCTTAAAAAATAGATTTAGCTGCAAAGGGCCAAAAATTTCACACTTTTGGGTGTTGGGCTGGTCTGTGCTTTAAACCCTCTTATTTAAATAGAAGTCGTTCAGTGTTAAATTTTTTTCACATGACATTATGACATTATGAGTTATGACATAGAATCATTTTTAACCAATTAGACTTTGGACAAAATTGAGATCTCTTTTTCATTGGAGATCAATATTTCTCAAGCGCTAATTGGCTAAAACAGCGGCTCCCACAACTATTCCCACACAACAAAACATATATGGCGTAATCACAAATACTATGACATTTTGAGGATCGTTAAAATCCTGACGTGGAGCTCATGTTTGTATAGTGAGAGAACATTATCGAAGAAAATAACCTGTTTTCAGGATTGTCTCTTCCAGGGTTAGCAGGATAACACCTTCATACCACCACGATAATTCAGCATTTAAATGTGTTCGCCTTAACCACTTAAGTTTGTTTGCTTAATCAAGCAAAATGAAATAGGTGACACGTAGAATAACTTATGGTAAAGTTTACATACCACTATAGTCATTAAAAGATACCATCACTGTGGAACAAACATTTCAAGTGCACAAAGGTTTCACCGTTTGACCCCGGAAAAACAATCATGGGAAGAGGTTAAGACCATTGTAATATAATTAGTAATGGTTTTCAGAATTTTAAGCTTTTAGGAGATCCGGGGCAACTCATGCAGCTGCGGAGCTCCGCTTTATTTTATTATGAATTTCACAAACAATTGAAAAGGGATTACATTGGTTATTGTGTCATTTTTTTTAAAATATAGTTTTTTCAAAACTAACATGAAACAAAAACTTAGTCCCACAAATACAGATAGGGTAGTTTAAAATGGAACGTTAAAAAGGAACATTAACCAATGATGAATTCTATCAGGGTAAATATGGCGGGGTGGTAAAGTAACCACTCTTTCTCTGAGAAAATACCACGGCAGAGAAACACTTGACGCGGTTTAATAATAATTGGTTACATCAGTACTGAAAACTTTTTATTTTATTTTTTTTGCTCCCTTAAATACATAGTTAGTTAGTTACGCTCTTAATTTCAGTCTAAAATACTTTAGATTTAGTTTAGTTAAAGAATTTACCCAATTCTAAATTCATCATTAAAATAGTCAAAAATCGTTTTGTTTTTTTGCGTCAAACACCACAAATATTAAGATTACTCAGCATTTGTTTTTAGTTTTTTGTCAATATACTAAGGAAAATATGCTATTTGTCTTATTTGGTCTAGTCAGTTTGGTTCTGCAGCTCGGGGCCAACGGTGTACTTCTTAAACACAGACAAGTACCGTAAGTATTTTTAAAATTAAATAACTAAAGATAAATTCTATCGATGAAAATAAATTCCTGAAAATAGATGAATGGTAAAGTAACCACTCGTTCTTTGAGAAAATATCACATGCAAAGAAACACATGACGCAACTAAGTAATAATTGGTTACATAACCGCTAAAAACTTTTTTTAAGATTTTTATCGGTCACGCGTTTTTTGTTTATTTCTTCCTTGCGGAGAGCGCTTACGCCCTTAATTTCAGCCTAAAAGATTTTAGCTTTAGTTATATAGTTATTATATATATATGATCATTTGGTACTTATTTTTAAATTTTTACTCAGTTATTTTAGTTTCTGATTTGACTGTTTCCTACTTTTTAGCTAGTTTAGAAATTTTTAGAAAAACTAAATAGGGATTCATAAGTATACTTAAAAAAACACGAACATCTCCTCCCAATTTGAGTGCTTCATTTTACCGTTAAAAAGTAAAATAATACATTAAACTTATGAATTATTATATTCAGTGAGAATTTTATTCATGCTCCCCCCCTAATAATTTAGGAGATATAATTTACCCATAAAAAATGCTCTTTCAGTATATTTTGAAAAAGTCATTCTTATAAATCACATATCTTTATAAACATCCAATAAGACAATATCGTGCTAAAAATATAATTTTAAACAGCAGATTTTCACCTGTTTTTACCTTTTCATTTATTAGCTGTACCTCTTAAATTTAGCTGTTCCTCCTAATTCCGCCAAGCGTGGCTCGCCAGTTACTGTGATTGGATGGCCAAATAATCTAAGTAATCTTACTTATGCACATTGAATCATCTATAACTTTAGAATAGACAGACTAAACATGAATTTTATCAGGGTGAAATTGACTAGGTGGTAAAGTAACCACTCATTCTTCAAGAAAATATCACATGAAGGGAAACACCTGACGCAACTTAATAATAATTGGTTACATCATTTCTGAAAATTTTTTTTATTATTTTTATTATCAAGCGTTCATTCTTTATTTCTTCCTGACGGCAAGCGGTTATGCCCTGAATTTCAGCCTGAAGAGTTTTAACTTTAGTTGGTATGAAATTTTGTAGACATATATAATCAACGAGACTCTATGGTATGATCGTATTAAGTTTAATGCGGCGCAAAGCGCCGCTTTGTGCAACGCGGCAGCATGAAAAAAACAGGAATAACTTTTATCTAAATAGACTTATTAACATGAAATTTAATATACATGTGTAATGTATAATGGGCTATCGATTGGAAAATTATTTTTGCTCAGGAGTGTCACAACTCCTGCTGTGTTAATGTTTCAGAAATATGACGTCTTATAAATACGAGTTGTAATGTAACACTGTCGAGCGATGGTGTAACGCAGCACGTCAGTCAATGAGGTACTGAGGCTGGAGATTACAGGTTCAAGTCCTGTATCGCTCATTTTTCAGCCAAAAAAGCTAAAAACAGCAAATTGTTTCGCAATCTTTCTTTCAAAAACTCGATTTATTCGGCCTCATATTTCTGGACATTACATTTGGTGAGCGATACACGTCCATTGGTACACCACATATGTACCCTTGCCCGCCTTGCCGTGAGCGGAAGGTTGAAACTAGGGTTAGCTCTAAGGAGCAGGGCGTGGACTAGTGGTGGACGTGTGGCTCGGACCTTATATGGTTGTCAGATTGGAAGGCTGCGCGCTTCAATCTTGGTGGGAAGGTGTCACAACTCCCGCTGTGTTAATGTTTAAGAAATATGACGTCTTATAAATATGAGTTGTAATGTAACACTGTCGAGCGATGGTGTAACGCAGCACGTCAGTCAATGAGGTACTGAGACTGGAGATTACAGGTACAAGTCCTGTATCGCTCATTTTTCAGCCAAAAAATCTAAAAACAGCAAATTGTTTCGCAATCTTTCTTTCAAATAAACTCGATTTATTTGGCCTCATATTTCTGGACGTTACAGGAGTGAAGCGCCGCCACATACCTGATGCACTGCCTAATGGAAAAATCAGCTATAACTTTAGACTAGCTAACATGAAATATGGTAGACATATGCAATCAATGATGGGCTAGTGATTGATGGTATTAATTCTATTATGGCGCAAAGCGCCCCCGTGTATTGCCCCCATAGGTGGGCAGGGGGGGTTGGGGGGGTTATACCCCCCAAAATTTCGGATTTTTCTGACACGCCCCTCCCCCTTATATTTGGGGTATTCGGGGACACCCCACCCAAATTTGCTTCCCAAAGAAAAAATGTTAAGTGTTATAAAAGGACTGAAAATTTTTACTTAGTGCGAAGTGTTTATTACCTTATTTCCCCGTTTGTTACCTTTTATTACCTTTAAATTTTCCCGCTACGCGGGCAGTTTAAATTAGCAATTTATCTTAGTTTTTTAATTTTAAATTGATTATCCCATTCAGTAGTTAAGGCCGCCGGTACGCGGCGCAGGCGGCGGCGCTTCGCGCCGCTTTGATAACAATTTTCTTCCCCCTCCCCGACCGACCCCCTGAAATGAAATCCTGGGTGCGTCACTGCACATTATTATTAAAAGAATTAAAAAATAAAATTTATAAGTTGCAATACGGTCTTATTTTAATTGTACACAGTTTTAAACTATTTATAAGCGTGTTTTACGTTTTTTTACGCGTTTTACGCTCATTTTAAGGCAGCGCGGAAATATTGGGTACACCCCCCCCCCCTCAAAATTTGGGCCTTGCCGGACACCCCCCCCCCCCTCTTAAAATTCCCCTGACCCCCCCCCCCCCCCCCCCCCGAAATCCGAGAGGCTGCCCACCTATGATTGCGCCGCTGCGTGAACAAAATCATCCATAATTCTAGATTAAATTGACTAATAAACATGAAATTTGGTAATATATATTTGGTACATATAGAACATATAATTTGATAGTTTATCGATGATAAGCTATTAATTCCTGATATTAGTTTTGTTGATCGCTGTCGGCGCCTGAAGCGACGCCACGTATCTAATGTGCCGCCACATACCCAATGCGCTATCAATTATCCAAAGCGCCACCGCTTGAAAAAATCAACCATACCTTTAGATTAAACAGATTACATAAATTTAATTATTATATAATTTTGTTTTACGTCAAATTAATGATAATTTTTTCCATGCGGCGGCACATTAGCTATGTGAAGACACTTTATGTCCCACCAAATCTAATAACACCCATCGATAGCCCATCATCGATTACATGTGTATACCAAATTTCATGATTATTGTTTTAGTTAATTTATCTAAAATTTAAAAGACCTATGTTATCAATAAATGGGCTATCAATAGGTGATATTTGTTTTGTTGTATTATTTGCATATACTGCACCGCAGCGTGGAAAAACCAAATAAAAATTTCACGTTTGACGCGAAATCAAAAGTAAAATAAACCCCATTTACTAATCGATAGCCCATCATCAAAAACATATATCTATCAAATTTCATGCTTATTAGTCTATTTAATCTAAAGTTATCTAACGTTATAGCTGATTTTTTCCTGTGACAGAGCATTAGGCATATAGCGTCGCTTTATTCCATATCCAAACTAATGTCATCAATCAATAACTTATCAACAATTATATATGTCTACCAAAGTTCATGTTTATAAGTTTATTTGGTCTGGAGTTATTCCTTTTTTGCGCGGCGGTGCCTTACGCGGCGGAGCTTTGCGTCAAAACAAAACTAATATCACCAATCGTTAGTCCATCATCCATTAAATATGTGTCCCAAATTTCATATTAATAACTCTATTTTGTCTGGTGTTATTCCTTTTTTTATGCGGTAGCGCCTGACGCCGCAGCACCTAACGCGGCGATGTTTAACGTTGCGGCAAAACTATAGTCTATACAAAAATGATGCGGACTGGCGACAAAATCGAACTTTAAAATTTTATATATCCATAACGAAGGTTAGAATTTGTGCGGGACATATATGGGACTGAGAGCATAGCTTAGACTTTTGGCTATCTTTTAAAAAGGTTAGGAAAAACTGTTTCTCGGTGACGTCATCGCTACAGCCAATGCGGTGAAAAAAACCTTGCCTCAAAAAACAAAACTTTTTAATTAATGCAAGATAAGAAACGCCGCTTGGTAAGCTGTTAAAACATTCTTTTCTAAGCTTTTTCTGAAAGTTTAAGCGAAGTTGGCTCTTTCAATTTTTTTATAATGCGTTGATTGCGCGCGGTTTTCGTGATTTTTTGCGAATTTTTGCCACGCTAATACACTGTCCTAATTATTTATTTTGTTTTGCTGTCTGCTTGAAGTGTGTACGATATTGATCATATTGTTATATATTAAATTTCCGCCAATTTTTATTCCTTACTTTTGACCTAAAAATTTTTTTGGGGGTTGACCCCCCGGGGGCTAGGGGGGCCAAACACCAATGCCAAAAATTTTTTTTAAAATTTTTTTTTAACACCATCAAAAATGTAAAATTTATCACATATGACGAATTTTGATATATCGTTTGTGTAAAAAAACCTAATATTAAGCTTACAATAAGCTGTAAAAAATGACGAATATAAAATTTAGAAGCATTCCAACCCCATATGCTGGCAGCAAACGTTTAAATTAAACATTTTTCCAAAAAAATAAGCCTTAAAAGTTTTTTTTTCAAATTTCCAGGTTATTTTGTTAGAAAAAAATAAAGTTTTCAAAGTTAAAATCGTACTACAAAACTGAAAAATATTGCAGCTAAAAAATGCTCATTTTTAAGTGTTTTCTTACTTGCAAACATGTTTCCCCGTTTGCCAATACAAAAAAAAAAATCTAATAACTACGTCTCTCAATTTTTGTTAATATCCCAATGTATTTTTTAAAGTAATGCTATTTTTCGTGCAAAAACCTTTGAATCCGCGATCTGGTCTGAAGTGCGTCATTTTAATTGCGGAAGAGCCTATGAAAATCATCAATTATGACGTAATAACAAAAATTTTCATGACGTAAGGAAGTATTTTTGAATTTTAACGAAAATTTATGTTGCGTTTTTATGGGGTTATTTGGACCATTTTCTAATATTATAAATCAAAATAAATTTAAAAAATTTAAAAAATTTAAAATTTACACAAATGATATATGAAAATTCGTCATATGTAATAAATTTTACATTTTTGATGGTTTAAAAAAAAATTAAAAACAAATAGTCGGCATTTGTCTTTGGCCGCCCCCTAGCCCCCGGGGGGTCAACCTTAAAAAAAATGTAGGTCAAAATAAGAATTAAAAATTGGCGGCCATTTAATATATAACAATATGATCAATATCGTACACATTTCAAGCAGACAGCAAAACAAAATAAATAATTAGGACAGTGTACTGGCAAAAATTCGCAAAAAATCACGAAAACCGCGCGCAATCAATGCATTTATAAAAAAATTGTAGGAGCCAACTTCGCTCAAACTTTCAGAAAAAGCTTAGAAAAGAATGTTTTAACAGGTTACCAAGCGGCGTTTCTTATCTTGTTTTTTTCACCGATACTAATATGTTTTTTTACCGCATCGGCTGTAGTGATGACGTCATCGAAAAACATTTTTCCTAACCTTTTCAAAAGATAGCTAAGAGTCTAAGCTATGCTCCCATATATATCCCGCACATATTCTAACCTCTGTTACGAATATATAACATTTCAAAGTTCGAGTTTTTTCGCCAGTCCGCATCATTTTTGTATGGACTATATAGTATTATCAATCGATAGCGCATCATTGATTACACTAATTTGTTACATATCTGTAATTAAGCCCTGTCATGTCCACTGCACTCTACTGGGTTCAACAATCTATGTCAATGGTTAGATACTAAATTTATTTAGCATACAATCAACAAAAAGTAGCTAAAAAAAATTTTAATTTTTTTCTAAATAAAAATCGGTTTTATTCTTATTAATAACTATATTTAAATTTATTTACAGTTTAAAAAATTAAATTCACATCTTAATCAAGTTTGTAAACACACGTTATGTATAAACGTTAAAAAAGTCACATCTAATCCAGGCTTTCTAAACGCCCCAATTTTTTTTATTGCGTATTACTTTTTTTCCGCTTGCAGCTCGCGTTTTTTTTAAGTTTTTTTCAAATTCCAGCATTTTTTAATTGTTTTTATTAATTTGAGATTTGCCCTTAGGAAAAAATTTCTTTTAATTTTTAAGCTTTTTGGTCATCCTTTAGTGTCTACTTGTACTTTTTATATTCTTTCTGCTATGACCAAAGGACGCAACTCCGCTTTTTGACGTTTCAAGAAATGGCTGTTTTATTAAGCTCAAAGTAAGCATAAGGTAGTTACGTCCTTTTCACCCCCATAAAATTAGATTTACAACCAAAAAATTTATTTCATGATTTTTACCAAAGATTTATTTATATCTTATATCTTCATAATTTATTCAACCATAAAAACAACAATAATATTAAGCATAAACACAAAATAGCCTCTCTTTTAGCACCAAAATTCATTATTTTTTACAATTTTGTCATGGATGGCGCTACGCGAAAGCGCCACGGTGCGCTTGACGGGTGGCGCTCGCTGTGGTGTCAACCGCGTGACGCCACGCCAACCATTATTAAAGAACTGCAAGTGGAAAGAAGTAATACGCAATAAAAAAATTGGGGTGTTTTAAAAGCCTGGATTAGATGGGACTTTTTTTAACGTTTATGCATAGCGTTTGTTTACAAACTTGATTAAGATGGGAATGTAATTTTTTAAACTGTAAATAAATTTAAATAATGATATTAATAAGAATAAAGCTGTTTTGATACTTTAAAAAATAATCGGTTTGATCTTTATTTTCCTCCACTTTCTTTTAAGTTTTTCGTTAGCTTCTTCAAGCATTTCTACGTGTTCGACTTTTCTGTCGGAATAAACATTTGAAGAACACTTTTTTCCTTACACAGTATGTGTACCTACTCCCATTTTTAGTGCTGTTTTGCTGTTTTTTTTGTGATTTCTGTTAGCCCATTCATCAAAATAATCACAATAATAATAATTCAAATTTAAGGGCGCAGACATCGTAAATAACCTGAAAACAAACCATTTTTTGTCGCAAATAACGTTTACGTCGTCTACGGCCGTTTTTGAATTAACTCTCCTGGAAAACTTGCGATTATCCTAACCAGCGGCCCTTTTCTTCAAAATTGATAAAATTTGCAATCCAAACTTTCAACATGAAACCATGAAATTGTCCGAGAGCTCTTCCTCCACAATTGCAGATTAAAGCGACACTTGTGGGGTGTGCGTGAAACCAGCCCGGGAGCGTTTCTCGACTCATAATAAATGCTATAACTTTGGCGAGTTATACCATATCCGTTGCCTAGGTCTGAATCACTTTAAGACTAATGCTTCCACGAAGCAAATTCTTGAACTTCCTGGCTACCATTTTCGGTTCCATTGCTCTAAACTTGAATGCTAACTTCCTCCACGTCGTAAATCTCCCAGAAACCAGAAAGTGCTCAGCATCATCGGAAGCTTTCACCGATCTTTGAGAACTTTCAGGCAAAATCGCACAACAAGGGCTGGCTCTTAGTCAATTTAAAGCCAGCATTTAAACCTGCCAGCTCAATTTAAAGTCAATTTAAAGCCAGCAATTTAAAGTCGCGTGATGTTCCAGTTATGATAAAAAAGCTTAAAGCTATTGAGTCTGCTGTCTCTTACACGGCTCCTTATTCGTCAAAAGGTGATGCTTCTTATGCCTCTGCCGTTAAGAAAGGCATTCCACCTTCCCAAACCCCGGTTTATTTTGCTGTTAAAGGGGTTTTAAGCGAAAAGGAGATAAAAACGCAGTTAATCATCTCAACACTACCTGAGCAGCCAAACGAAACAGTCAATCAACTTTAGAATTCGCTGAAAAAATTCTTTAAGTCAAATCATCTGTCAAATCATTGAAGCAACGTCATGTCAGCTAAACGTTTCGGACGTATTTAACTTAACTGTAGACCGAGATTAATAAAGCTGACCATGGCAAATCACACAGGTCAAAGTTATTTGCATGCCAAAAACCTGCTTAACCATTTTAAGGATGTCTCACAGGATTGTGAGCTTAATTATAACATTCAAGGCATTTTCATGCGACCTTCTTTGCTTTTAGAAGAATGCAGCAAGTTATAGACATATCGAAATATGCGCAAAGAAGCCTATCAGCAGAGTTTGAGCTTAAATAAAAATGGTCTTTCCAACGTAAGCTACTCCTTCAGACAAAATTGTAAAGGAGAAAATTTCTATGGAAAGTTTGTAATGAACAAAAGTGGTCAGTACACGCTAGTAGATCAAAACTCGAACTTTGAAAGGTAATATCTCCATAACGCAAGGTAGAATATGTTTGGAACATATATCTGAGCATAGTTCAAACTGTTGGCTATGTTTTGAGGAGGTTAGAAAAATTTGTTTTTCTATGAAGTAATCACTACGGCCGATGAGGCGAACCTGTGGCCTACTTCATAAAAAATGCTTGTAAGTACAGCTGTAATTATAATAAACGCATACTTTTCTTTTATATTTTTATTAAGAAGTATATTAATAAAATTGCGTTTTGCATTTAAAAAATGTCTGTAAATTCTGTAAATCCCACAGTTACCTACGTATTTTTTTAGTTTATAAAATAAGAAGAAATTAAATGCGTTTATTAACTTACAATTACAAATTTTTTTATGAAATAGGGTCTGGTCCCAAAAAACAAAACTTTTTTATTGTTAAAAGATAAGAAATGCCGCTTGGTATGCTGTTAAAACTGTTTGGTATGCTGTTTTCGAGGTTTTTTTTTAAATTTGAGCAAAATCGGCTCGCTCAAATTTTTTATGATGCGTTAAATGCTTTTTATGCTTTGATATATGTCCCGTACAAATTTTACCTCGCGTTATAGACATATGACGTTTCAAAGTTCGAGTTTTGTCGCCAGTCGGCATCATTTTTGTATAGACTATAGTTCTTTATTTTAACATGCGAAGAAGCACCAACCGCCCGCTTTTTCCTGACTCCAAGGCATTTTTAGCTTATTTCATCCTCTCTTTTAACATTTGTAAAACTTCTTAACAAATAAGGCAGGTCCACCTTCCTTTTATGACAAAATATATGTGTTAATTCAATTTAATTCTATATTTTAAACTTTTAAAAGCTAATTAACTTATTTGAAATCGTTTTTTATTCAATAATTGCACTTTTTTAGTTCAAAAACAAAATTTAAAAAAGCCCGTTAGGTCTATTTGTTAATATATTTCTTATTTGTCAAAATATAAGTATGTTAATTTCTAATTTTTAAAGATAGAGTTGAGTTGTTCATTTGTTTTAATAAGCAAATTACTACAATACTTACATCAGTGTAGCTGTGATATTTGGCGTTTTCGTGGGTTTTCGTTGCGAACAAACTATTTAATAAATTGTGCGGCTATGACACTTTTTTTCAAAAAAACGCATTGAAACGAAAAATGTTTAAATTTTCTTTTCACAAAATAAAAAATTTGTAAAAATTTAGAAGTTAAGAATTTAGATTTTCTACTAAAAACATTAAATTCTGTTCAAAATGATTAAGACAGGCGACAAAACTTGAAATTTAAAAGTAAATTAAAGAAAAGTAAAAGTAAGAAAACACTTTAAAAAGAGCATTTTGTATCTGTCACAGTTGGTGTTTTTGGCGTCATTTAGTTTTTTGGAAAAAAATTTAATTTGCTGCTGGTATTAGGAGGGCCTGTATTGTGGCCAAATTTTAAATGCGTCGTTTTTAACAGCTTGTGGTAAGATAAAAAAACATATTTTGCCTTTAGGTTAAAAATTAAGTTATTTGATAAATATTAAAATACACTTTTTAATCTTTGTTATTAATCCACTTTAGTGAAAAATGTTGAATGTTTTTGTTGTAAATAGTCTATTCAATACTGCAAATATCGCGGTCACCTAAATTTTATTTGCCTATGAAACAGATTTTTTAGCAAAAAAATGTAGATTTTTAACGTCTAAACCTTCACTGACTTTTTTTATTTTGTAAAAAGAAAATTTTATAAAAATGCGTTTTAATTCCTTTTTTTGTGAAAAGACGTCGTTTGTAAATCAAAGTTACAATGTAGTTAAGAGTCATTGTAATCAAGTTTTTACTTTTAGTGGTTTCGAAATAAAAATTTTTAAAACCAGGTTGTGCACTTTTTTTGCCTCCCCCCCCCACCTCCCAAAACCTTCCAAAAAGAATTTTTTTTTAGTTCTTAGGAAAGTCTAAAAAATGGTGCACATTTGATGTAGCTCGCGTTGATGTTGCCAGCACCACAAGCGCATCAAGCGTCCGAAGCTAAAAAAGGGCATATATAAAAAATTTTCAGCAACAAAACAAGAAAACTGGCGGCATTTACAACGTCGTAAAAACTCCCCGTGCTAATCGTGCTCAAATTCTCAGAGAACTTTGAAAACGTATAAATTTTGAAAACGCATACCAAGCGACGTTTCTTTTCTCTTTTCTGGCTAATAAAAAAGTTTGGCTTTTTTAAGGCCCAGTCTTTTTTTACCGCATTTGCTGTAGTGATGGCCTCATTGACGAAAATCTCATTTTTCAGTTTTAATTGATTTTTATATGAAAAAAAATCCTTTAGAAAGCACCAATATATTAAAATTATTAGTGTGTTATCCTGATAAGAGTCATAAAATCATAAAGTATAAGCTACACAGTAAAATAAGTATTGTGGTAATGCGTTGCGCTATAAAGTTTTGTCTCCAGTCTCACTCATGCTTAAACAGACTTTAGCTCAATGTATTATAAAAATTATTATCACATTATTTAAATATTTTATACACTAAAAAATCGCACAAACCTTATGCTAGATCCTTATAGTCCACATATGTCCACTTCAGTATAGCCCACGTTTTTACTCTTTTCTAGCTAAACATACTCCTGGGTAAAATCGTCCGTTTTTCCCGCTTTATTCTTAGACTATACTTAACGACTTTAGTTTACAAAATAGAAAACATTTCCAACAGAGAACAAGAACTGATATATTTATATTTCATATTGCACTTTATTTTATTGGGCTGAATTCAAGAAAATTTAATTTTTTAAGGATTGAATAAATAAAAACACACATTCTTTAAGAAAACACCAATATATTAAAATTACTATTTATCCTGATAGTTATCCTGATAAAATTTAGTTATCCTGATAGTTATCCTGATTAGTTATCCTGATAAAATTTATAAAATCATAAAGTTCACAAAAAACTCATAAACCATGAACTCTTAACCTGAGTTTCCCAAAGAAACCCAAAAAGCCTCATAGTCAAACTAAGTTTTATCGTGATATTTTTTTATTTAAACTTAAAGGTGTGTTCTTGAAGAACACTAAAATAACACCAATACTAAATTTTACTTACCATTTATCTAGTTTTACCTTTAGTTATTTTTTCTTACTTGTTAACTTTTTTTACCTATTTTTTTTTAAATTTTTTGTGTAGAAAGTCTTAAACAAGTATTGAATTTTAAAAATACACTGGCAACAGCTGTAAATCTGTAGGCTGTTTATACAATACTAATTCATTCCGCCCAGTCAAAGATTATAATTCGGACTACAAAAACGTCTATTCAAAATTCTACGATTTGATGAGCCGTTTTGGCAAAAGTAGAAAAAGAATATAGGCGCGGAGAAATTAGAGTGGTGTGATAGATAAGCAGGACAAGTAATTGTGTGGATAATTTTTTGCTAACAGTGGTAAATCTAATAAGGTATTTGATTGATGGGAAAATACTTATGTTAATGTTTTATTTATTTGGTAATAGTTTTAAAGTCAAGTAAAGTAAAGTAAAGTAAAAATGTTTGCTGTCGGTCAAAGATAATATACAATACAAATAACTACAAAAAATACAAGACTAAATAAGTACATGACGACAGAAGGCACGTAAACGTAAAATTACATTCATAAACTACCCGTAATACTGTAATAAACAATATTTCAGAGTAATCGTTCAAATATATGAATCACTGACTTATAATAAATTTAAAAAGATTCACGTTTTGCTTTCACATGATATAACATAGCTATAGTTTAACTAGTTTACATAGTTATAGTTTAACTAAAAAAATGTGGTAAAATAAATTTTTGTGGTAAAAGACGCTATTTACATTATCAGAAATGATTCATGAGGAAAAATGTAAATTTTATTTTATCTTAAAATTTTTTTATGCAGTTTGTAGATACCAAATGCCATCCTTGTCTCGTCAATAATGACAAAAGTAGACGGTACTAGTAATATTCATGAGATTCTACCACATTTGAGTACTGGAAAAAATCTCAATTGCCACATTTGATTCCTTCCGCACTTGATTTCTGCCATATTTGAAATAAAAAAAAAATAAAAATCCTTTATTTATACATGAAAATACACCCAAAGGAAAATAAATTAATATATATTACACTAGAATGTAACGATACTGAAATAATACAATAAAATTGAAAAACATTTTATTCCTTTAGATAAGTCATTTAAAATGTAAAATAAAGGGAAGGCAGACACGGGGCCAAACGGTTACTTAATATGTCGATCAAACTTTAAAAAATTTTCAAAACTAAAGTTGTTTATTTAGAATTTAAATATTTTTATGTTAGTAGACGTTACAATGTTCTCAGACAGGTGATTCTAGTATTTTGTTGTTCTAATGCCAAAATAACAGTCAGTCCCATTAGGAAAGCAGGCCCTGTTTAAAAAATATTTTAATATCAAAATCAATTGCCTCAATCGTAAGCAGGTTTAAATTAAAGATTTGTTTGCTTCAGACATGGTGTAAAGACAAATTTTTTTTTATTAAAACACGTTTATTCCAACGTTTCGATCATATAAAACAGATCATCATCAGGGATCTAAAAGTATAACAGATGTAACACGATGAAATAATAAGTCAAATCTATTAGTCAAAAGAACGCTTAATGTAACAAATTACTAAAAAATTACTAAAAATAACTGTAAAAATATTACAAGGCATATTTCTTTAACAAAAGTGTATAAACAGGCGGAACAAGATTAGACATTTCAACAGAGTGTATATTTAACAAATTAGGATTACTTTTGTTAGCTAATATATAACAAGCTTCTTTAAAACATAAACCATGATAATTGTCATCAAACGAGAGGAACTTAGAAAAGCTAAAACTATGACTGGTATTACGAGAATGCAGTGAAACGCCTGAAAGAGATGAAACATTGGCTGAACTATTTACAGCACGTTTGTGTTCCGTAAAACGGGTTAAAAAGCTTCTTTGAGTGCGGCCAATATAAAAACAATCACAAATGTCACAAGTTAAAAGGTATACAACATTATTACTGGCCAAATTTTCGGACTGCGCACGCGACTCATTTTGGTAAAACAAAAGAGACCGAATGGATTTAGACGACCGATAAAAAGTTTGAAAACCCGCTTTATTTAAAATGCCCTTTATAATGTTAGAATTTTTGCCAAAAAACGGAAGTATAATAGAAGGTAAGACATTTTTAGGTGGAGGTGGTGGGGTACACCCGGATTTGAGACGTGATATATCAAAAAACTTGGCCACAAAATCCTTAGAATATCCGTGTTTGTTTATAAAAATGTCAGATAAAAAATTGAACTCATCTTTAAGCGAAATTAAATCAGTGCAATATCGAAGCGCGCGCAGTTTTAAAGTATTAAAAGTACTTGAAATATATTGTTGCGGGATAAAAGAGTATTTTGATAAATAACGGTTAGAGTGAGTTGGCTTACGATACACTTGCACATTAATTTGACTTTCAGATCTTTTAATAAAACAATCTAAGAATGGTAAACAATTTGCACTCTCAAACTCAGCTGTAAAACGAATCTTAGTAGATTTTAAAAACTCATGAAACTCATCTAGAAATGCATTTACTAAAGTATTGCTATTAAAATAAGGCACCCTGTACTCAAATATTAGAAAAACATCATCTATATATCTACGATAAAACACTGGCTTAACTACATCAGAACAAACATTTTTTAAAAAAATACCTTCCAAAATACCTAAGTATAGATCACTAATAGAAACAGAGATAGGGCTGCCCATTGGCACACCGCTATTTTGAAAAAGTAATTCATTATTAAATTTTAAAAAACTATTATTTAAAACATTTCGAAACAATTGAACAATAGTAGGAATACTAGCATCATTAAAAAATGGAACATTTTCACGCCAAAAACGCTCAGTGTTTGATAAAACAGTTGGCAGTTCACTAATCATAAAACAAGTATCAACATTATCAAACAAGCTAACAACATCAATGCTCACCATAAAATAACTAGGCTTTATAGGAATATTTCTAAGCTCAGATATAAAACAAGAAATTGATGAAATCCTATATTCTAAAAACTGAACAGCCGGTTTTAAAACTGAATCTAATTTCTTAGCTATATTATAAAACATAGATCCATACATCGGCGTGATAATTCGAACAGGATTAATGAGCGTGATTTTAACTTGTGACATTTGTGATTTTTTTTATATTGGCCGCACTCAAAGAAGCTTTTTAACCCGTTTTACGGAACACAAACGTGCTGTAAATAGTTCAGCCAATGTTTCATCTCTTTCAGGCGTTTCACTGCATTCTCGTAATACCAGTCATAGTTTTAGCTTTTCTAAGTTCCTCTCGTTTGATGACAATTATCATGGTTTATGTTTTAAAGAAGCTTGTTATATATTAGCTAACAAAAGTAATCCTAATTTGTTAAATATACACTCTGTTGAAATGTCTAATCTTGTTCCGCCTGTTTATACACTTTTGTTAAAGAAATATGCCTTGTAATATTTTTACAGTTATTTTTTAGTAATTTTTTAGTAATTTGTTACATTAAGCGTTCTTTTGACTAATAGATTTGACTTATTATTTCATCGTGTTACATCTGTTATAATTTTAGATCCCTGATGATGATCTGTTTTATATGATCGAAACGTTGGAATAAACGTGTTTTAATAAAAAATTTGTCTTTACACCATGTCTGAAGCAAACAATTCTTTAATTTATAACTCTCGAGGCAACTCTAAAAGCTTCGGAGAAGCAGGTTACCTACCTACGCATTGGAAATTTTTTTGGTTAAAAAAGAATTAAAAACACTCAAAAAAAACAAACCAAGAAAAACCAAACCGAAAAACAAAAAAGATAAAAAGGAAGAAACCCCAGATCAACAGAAAGCAAAATTTTTTTAGTAATAAAATTATAGAAAAAACCTTTAACCACCAAACCACCCCCCCCTGTGTTTTATCTGTGTCGAAACGTTGGCGTTTAATAACCGTTTTTTAAAAATTTTGCTCTACAAGCCATGCATACTGAATTTTCTTTGAATTCTAACTCTCAAAGCAAACTCAAAGGTTTTCAAAACATTTTAAAACTCCGCTTTGGCCAAGATGCGGTTTCCAGCTCAACAAAACTCTACGATGGAATGACAAAGTAGCCAATTGTAGATGCCGCATAAAATTTCTTCAAAAGTGCAAGTTATTAGGAATTTTTCCGACATTCATTAATAATGTGTTTGTATCGTTTTTCAACTCAGCTAGGCCTTATGGCAAAAAATCAATTTATTTTTCAAAGTTGGCTATTTTTAAATCATAAATACCTTCGTGACTCCTACGTTTTAGAGGCCAGTCTTCGAAAATCTCTAACTTCGTCAGTTTTATACTTTAAAGAGCTTTATGATGATACTGTTTTGTCTTAGGCAAGTTTTAGGCAAGTTTTAGTTCAGGCAAGTTTTAGTTTAGGCAAGCTTAGGCAAGTTTTAGTTAAGCCTAGTTATTTTATGGTAAGTATCGATGTAATCAGTTTGTTGACAACGGTGACACTTGTTTTAATTTAAATGAGCTTCCTAATATTTTGTCTATTTCTGAGAGGTCCTGGCGCGAAAATGCATCATTATTTAATAGTGTTGCTATTCAAACCATATTTAACTTATTTAAGTGTGTCTTATTTTGATAATAATTACTTTGGTCTTTGTTTTAAAGAGGCTTGTTTTATTTATTCTAGCAAAAATAATATTAATTTGCTAAATATTCATTCTAAAGAAATTTGTAATTTAGTGCCTGATGTGTATTCAATTTTACTGCAAAAATTATTTCTAGAATAGTCTGTTTTCGTTGTTTTCTAACTTTACTGTTTGTTCAACAATCATTATCGTAATTTTCTTTCTAAACTGTATTAATTTCTATTTTAATTTTCTTGTGTGTTCAATTTTGTATTTTATATTAAAAACTTTTTAAACTTTTATATCAGGGCATTTATTCTTCAAAAATTTTTAAATTTGGTTTTCATAAAAACTTTTTCTTTATTTTCCAGTCTTTATAAAACTTTTAAGCTGTTTTTTATTATCTAAAAAAATTTTTCCTAGCGTATTTTTATTATTTTCTAAAATTCAAATATTTATTTAATTTTTTTTTATAATTTTTATCGCGCTATATCATAAAAATCTGTTATATGTTTTTAAAGTAAGGTATTGTTTTTAAGTATTTTACAACAATATTTTTTTTAAATCCTATATGCGGTTTTTATAATTACTAGTTTTATTTTTTATTGTTTTGTTTTAGTTTTCCTGACGAAGACCTGTGTTTTCTCAGTGTCGAAACGCTGGCGTTTAATAAACGTTTTTTAAAAGTTTTGCTCTACAAGCCATGCATACTGCATTTTCTTTGATTTTTACTTTTTGAACACCTTGACTAGCAACAGTTCTATTAGTGCACTTTATAGGAGGAATATTATTTTTAGCTTTAATTCTTTTCTTAGGAAATTTGTAAAAATGACTAATAAAGTTGGATCTAAGTAGTCGTTACTCTTTTTTTGAATTAAATTTTTAGCATTTTTTTGTGTTTCTTTATATTTTTTGAATCCTTTTTTTATCTCATTATTTCTTGATCTCTACAGTTTTGTACTCTACTGTTTTCTTGATCTCTGTTTTTTGTTTTAAATTTTATAAAAATATAAAAAATTTTTTTGTATTTATTTCATATTTGTTTATTTATGGCATGTGCAAAAGTATACTCTCTGTAATATTGTAATAAATAATAAATATTGTAATTGTTGTAATAAATTTATCCCAGTATTCTTGAGCTTTATTTAATTATCGAAAGTTACAATCACAGTAAAAGTCACAATAAAAAAAGAAAGCTATACTGTTAAAATCAGTTACTAAAAACTTGACATATAAGAGGGATTCTTCTTATACAAACATAAATTAATTTTGCACCTACAGCATGATCTGAATTACTAAAATTTGGTGCAAAATTATAAGTGCAAGACTTTTTTAAAAAAAACTTCAGGTTTTTTAGTTAACACTAAATTCAAATAATTTTTCTGTGATTAGGTTTAATAACACTTTGAGGAACTCTTAATTTCATAAAGATGGTAAAATATTAAGTTTTATTTAGGGACTGGCTAAGCCATATGTCAGAATCCCAATTAATACCTAATAAGTTTATATCACCTGCTAGTCTAGATGTATTTGTGCGATTATTTAAAAAATTTCAAAAAATATAACCTAAAAGTAGGAAATAATCTTCAGTATTGATATTTAAAGGTTTCTACACATTAATTAAACAAATTTGGTTACTTAGATTAATAAGATTAACTCTGATTATTTCTAAATTTAGGTAATTTTTTGTGGATTGTAATTTACCTGTATTTAATTTTGGTATTAATAAAAAATGGAAACCCCCCACTCTTTTTAGCCTCTTTTTAACAACATTATAACCACAATTCTTAAAAAAATAGATTTAGCTGCAAAGGGCCAAAAATTGCACACTTTTGGATAATGGGCTGGTCTGTGCTTTAAACCCTCTTATTTAAATAGAAGTCGTTCAGTGTTAAATTTTTTTCACATGACATTATGACATTATGAGTTATGACATAGAATCATTTTTAACCAATTAGCGCTTTGGAAAAAATTGAGATCTCTCTTTCATTGGAGATCAATATTTCTCAAGCGCTAATTGGCTAAAACAGCGGCTCCCACAACTATTCCCACACAACAAACATACATGACATAATCACAAATACTATATGACATTTTGAGGATCGTTAAAATCCTACCGTGGAGCCCATGTTTGTATAGTGAGAGAACATTATTGAAGAAAATATCATTCCTAATTTAATCTGTTTTCAGGATTGTTTCTTCCGAGGTTAGCAGGATAACACCTTCATACCACCACGATAATTCAGCATTTAAATGTGCTTGCCTTAACCACTTCAGTTTGTTTGCTTAATCAAGTAAAATTAAATACGTGACACATAGAGTAACTTATGTTGAAGTTTACATACCGCTATAGTCATTAAAAGATACCATCACTGTGGAACAAACATATCAAGTGCACAAAGGTTTCACCGTTTGACCCCGGAAAAACAATCATGGGAACAGGTTAAGACCATTAGTAATGGTCTTCAGAATTTCAAGCTTTTAGGAGATCCTGGGCAACTCATGCAGTTGGGGAGCTCCGCTTTATTTTATTATGAATTTCACAAACAATTGAAAAGGGATTACATTGGTTATTGTGTCATTTTTTTTAAAATATAGTTTCTTCAAAACTAATATGAAACAAAAAATTAGTCCCACAAATACAGATAGGGTAGTTTAAAATGGAACGTTAAAAAGGAACATTAACCAATGATGAATTCTATCAGGGTAAAAATGGCGGGGTGTAAAGCAACCACTCTTTTTCTGAGAAAATACCACGGCAGAGAAACACTTGACGCGGTTTAATAATAATTGGTTACATCAGTACTGAAAACTTTTTAATTTTTTTCTGGCTCCTTTAAATACGTAGTTAGTTACGCTCTTAATTTCAGTCTAAAATATTTTAGCTTTAGTTTAGTTAAAAAATTTACCCAATTCTACCCAACCCAACCCAACCCAATTCATCATTAAAATAGTCCAAAATCGTTTGTTTTTTTTGCGTCAAACACCACAAATATTAAGATTATTCAGCATTTGTTTTTAGTTTTTTGTCAATATACTAAGGAAAATATGCAACTTGTCTTATTTGGTCTAGTCATTTTGGTTCTGCAGCTCGGGGCCAATGGTGTACTTCTTAAACGAAGACATAATAAACTCCAATCCAAGTATTTTTAAAATTAAATAACTAAAGATTAATTCTATCGATGAAAATAATTCATGAAAATAGATGAGTGGTAAAGTAACCACTCGTTCTTTGAGAAAATATCACATGCAAAGAAACACATGACGCAACTAGATAATAATTGATTACATAACCGCTGAAAACTTTTTTTTCGATTTTTATCGGTCACGCGTTTATTGTTTATTTCTTCCTTGCGGAAAGCGCTTACGCCCTTAATTTCAGCCTAAAAAACTTTAGCTTTAGTTATATTATTTATATATAATCATTTGCTACTTATTTCTAAATTTTTACTTAGTTATTTTAGTTTCTGATTTGACTGTTTCCTACTTTTTAGCTATTTTAGAAATTTTTAGAAAAACTAAATAGGGATTCATAAGTATACTTAAAAAACACGAACATCTCCTCCTAATTTGCGTCCATTATTTTACCGTTAAAAATTAAAATAATACATTAAACTCATGACTTATTATATTCAGTGAGAATTTTATTCATGCCCCCTCCCAATAATTTAGGTGGTTAGCCACATATAATTTACTCATAAAAAATGCTCTTTCAGTATATTTTGACAAACTCAATCTTATAAATCACATATCTTTATAAACATCCAATAAGACAATATCGTGCTAAAAATATAATTTTAAACAGGAGATTTTCACCTGTTTTTACCTTTTCATTTATTAGCTGTACCTCTTAAATTTAGCTGTTCCTCCTAATTCCGCCAAGCGTGGCTCGCCAGGTACTGTGATTGGATGGCCGAATAATCTAAGTAATCTTACTTATGCACATTGAATCATCTATAACTTTAGAATAAATAAACTACTACAAATTTTGTAGACATATATAATATAATATAATTAATGAGACTCTATTGCATGGTCATATTAATTTGAATGCAGCGCGAAGCGCCGCTTTGTGCAGGGCCGCAGTGTGACAAAATACAGGAGTAACTTTTGTCTAAATAGACTTATCAACATAAAATTTGATATAGATGTGTAATGTATAATGAGCTATCGATTGGTGATATTATTTTTCCTGAGGCGTGAAGCACCGTCGCATAAAAGCGCTGCCGATTGGGACAATCAGCTATAAATTTAGACAAAAGACAAATTCTATCAGGGTGAAAACAGCAGAGTAGTGAAGTAACCACTCGTTTTTCAAGAAAATATCACGTGTAGAAAAACACCTGACGTAACTTAATAATAATTGGTCACATCATCCCTGCCAACTTTTTTTAATAATTTTATTCCCGTGCGTTTATTCTTCTTTTCTTCCTGACGGCAAGCGGTTACGCCCTTAATTTCAGCCTGAAGGATTTTAACTATAGTCAACATAAAATTTGGTAGACATATGCAATCAATGATGGCTATTGATTGATGATATTAATTTTATTGTGACGCGAAGGGCCGCTGTGTAATACGCCACTGCGAGAACAAAATCAGCCATAATTTTAGAATAAATCGACTAATAAATATGAAATTCGGTATTATATATGTGAGAAATATACGACATATAATTCAATAGCTTATCGACAATAAGCTATCCATTGGTAATATTAGTTTTGTTGTGGCGTGAAGCGCCGCAATGTATCTAATGCGCCGTCGCATACCCAATGCGCCGCCGTTTGAAAAATATAAAGAAAAAATATAATATAATAATATAATAAGAACATAATGCGCCGCCGCTTGAAAAAATCAACCATTTTTTTAGATTAAATAGACTACATAGATTTAGTTATTATAAAATCTTGTTTTACGTCAAATTAATGATAATTTTTTGCATGTGTCGGCTTATTAGCTATGTGGAGTGCTTTATTTCCCAGCAAAACTAATAACACCCATTCATTTCCCATCATCGATTACATATGTCTACCAGTTTTCATGTTTACTGGTTTAGTTAATCTATCTAAAGTTTCATAGACCTATGTAATCAATTATGGGCTATCAAGAGTTGATTTTGTTTTGTTGTAATATTTGTATCTACTGCACCGCAGCGTACAAAAACCAATTATAATTTTAACATTTGAAGCGAAATCAAAAGTAAAATCACCAATCAATAGTTCATCATCGATTACATATATCTACAAAAACTCATGGCTATTAGTCTATTTAATCTAAAGTTATCTAACTTTATAGCTGATTTTTTCATGCGACAAAGCATTAGGCACGTGGCGTCGTTTTTTTCACACCAAAACTAATCGTCACCAATCGATAGTTTATCAACAATTTTATATGCTATATGGTCTGGAGTTATTCCTTTTTTTACATGACGGTGCCTCACGCAGCGGCACTTTGCGTCAAAAGAAAACTAATATCACCAATAGTCAGTTCATCATCCATATGTGTCCTAAATTTCATATTTATAAGTCTATTTTATCTGGAGCTTCTTTTTTTCTTGCGGTTGCGCCTGACGCCGCAGCGCCCAACGCGGCGACGCTTCACGCGGGTGCAAAACTACTATTATCAATTGATAGCGCATCATTCATTACACAAATTTGTTACACATCTGTAATTTAGCCATTTTCTGCCTACTGCACTCTACTGGGTTTAATAATCTATGTCTAATCTAATAATCTATGGTTAGATATTATATTTATTTAGCATACGATAAACAAAAAGTAGCCAAAAAAATTTTAAATTTTTTTCAAATAAAAATCGGTTTTATTCTTATTAATAACATTATTTAAATTTATTTACAGTTTAAAAAATTAGATTCTCATCTTAATCAAGTTTGTAAACAAACGCTATGTATAAATGTTAAAAAAAGACCCATCAAATCCAGGCTTTCTAAACATCCCAATTTTTTGTTGCATATTAAAAAAAAAATAAAAATTGCGCTTGCAGTTCGCGTTTCTTTAAGTTTATTAAATTCCAGCATTTTTTAATTGTTTTTATCTATTTGTGATTTGTTCTTATTAGAAAATCTTTCTTTTTTAATTTTTAAGCATTTTGGTTATCCTTAGTGTCTACTTGTACTTTTTATATTTTTCAGCTATGACCAAAGGGCGCAACTCCGCTTTTTGTCGTTTTAAGAAACAGCTGTTTTAATAAGTCCGAAGTAAGCATAAGCTAGTTACAAACTTTTGGTCTCCATAAATTTAGAGTTACAACCAAAAAATTTATTTAGTGATTTTTACCAAAGATTTATTTATATCTCTATAACGTGTAAACTCTTCATAACTTATTCAACCATAAAAACAACAATGATATTAAGAATAAACACAAAAATACTTCTCTTTTAGCGCCAAAATTCATTTTTCACAATTTCATCATAGATGGCGCCACGCAAAAGCGCCACGGAGCGCTTGACGGTGTTAACCGCGTGACGCCACGCCAAACATTATTAAACCATTATTAAACTGTGAGCGAAAAAGAAGTAATACGCAACAAAAAATTGGGATGTTTAGAAAGCCTGGATTAGATAAGACTTTTTTTAACGTTTATACATAGCGTTTGTTTAAAAACTTGATTATGATGCTAATGTAATTTTTCAAACTGTAAATAAATTTAAATAATGTTATTAATAAGAATAAAACTGTTTTGATACTTTAAAAAGTGATCGGTTTGATCTTTATTTTCATCCGTTTTTTTAAGTATATTCTTCATTGGCTTCTTCAAGCTTTTCTACGTGTTGGACTTTTCTGTTGGAGATTTGTTGTTGATTTAAAGAACACTTTTTTCCTTACACAGTATGTGTGCCTACTTTCATTTTTAGTGCTGTTTTGCTGTTTTTTTTGCGATTTTTGTTTGCACATTCAGCAAAATAATCTCTAATAATTCAAATTTAGGGGCGCAGACATCGTAAATAACCTGAAAACAAACCACTTTTTTGTCGCAAATAAAGTTTACGTCGCCTACGGCCCTTTTTAACTTAACTCTCGTGGAAAACTTAGGATTATCCTGACCAGCGGCCCTTTTCTTCCAAATTGATAAAGTTTGCAATCCAAACTTTCAACATGAAACCATGAAATTTTTGGAGATCTCTTCCTCCACAATTGTAGATTGAAACGACACCTGTGCGGTGTGCGTGAAACCAGCCCTGGAGCTTTTCTCGACTCATATTGAATGCTATAACTGTGGCGAGTTATACCATATCCGTTGCCTAGATCTGAATCACTTTAAGACTAATGCTTCCACGAAGCAAATTCTTGAACTTCCTGGCTACCATTTTCGGTTCCATTGCTCTAAACTTGAATGCTAACTTCCTCCGCGTCGTAAATCTCCCAGAAACCAGAAAGTGCTCAGCATCATCGGAAGCTTTCACCGATCTTTGAGAACTTTCTGGCAAGATCGCACAACAAGGGCTGGCTCCTAGTCAACTCAAAGCAGCTTTTCGCGTGGTGTTTCAGTTATGATGAAAAAGCTTAAAGCTTTTGAGTCTGCTGTCACTTACACGGCTCCTTATTTATCAGAAGAAAATGCTTCTTATTCCTCTGCCAATAAGAAAGGCATTTCACCTTCCCAAACCTCGGTTTATTTTGCTGTTAAAGAGGTTTTGAGCAAAAACAAGATGAAAACGCCGGTTTTCATCTCAAATCTACCTGAGCAGCCAAACGAAACAGTCAATTAACTTTGGAAATCGCTGAAAAAATTCTTTGAGTCAAATCACCTGTCAAATCATTGGAGAAACGTCATGTCAGCTGAACGTTTTGGACGAATTCAACTTAATGGTAGACCGAGATTAATAAAACTGACAAATCACACAGGTCAAGGTTTTTTTGCATGCCAAAAACCTACTCAACCATTTTAAGGATGTCTCACAGGATCGTAAGCCTAATTATAACGCTCAAGGCATTTTCATGCTACCTTTTTTGCCTTTAGAAGAATGCATCAAGTTAAAGACATATCGAAATATGCGCAAAAAAGCCTATCAGCAGAATTTGAGCTTAAATGAAAATGGTGCTTTCATTGTAAGCTACTCACTCCTTCAGACAAAATCGTACAGGAGGATATTTCTATATGGAAATTTTGTAATGAACGAAAGTTGTCGGTGGGCACTAGTCGAAAAGTTGGACAACTAGTAGATAGTGCACAGGGTAAAGGTAAGTTAAACTCCTAGAGGAAGAGGACATACATGCGAATCATAATATTAACTGTTTAGACTCAAACTTTTTCAAATGCATATATGGTAATGTTTGTAGTATTTATCGGCACCTTGCACTGGAACTCGGTTTATACATGAAGTATGCAATATACATAAGTGTCACAATAATGGATAATTACCATATCTCCTACTTATCTTTTGTAGTATGCAGATCAACCAATAGAAATTTCACGCGCTTTCGTTCGCCCCTCTCCCCCGCGGTTTTACCAGATACAAAATCTTCGAAAAAGCTGTGGGGGCATTATTGTTGTTGTTAAAGAAGGTCTTACTATCCCCCTCCCCCAGACCCCGCATAATACAATTTTTTAAAAATTTTTATGAAAGATTTCTCAGCTCGATAATCACTAGCACCTCTTAGGAGATCCTATTTTTTTCAAATTTTTTTTTTTTTCAAGAGGGAGATATTTGTTTTAATAAAAGAACTTGTTTGTAGAGAGAAATACACACACGAGATGTTTATTGTAGGACGGCCCATATTTTGTCAAAAACTAAAATAAAAGATATTAAGAGCCGCTTTCTCTATGGATTCAAAATCGCCATTCCAAGCTGTCAGATCGATAGTCTTAGATTTCGCTCAAAATAATATATGTGATATTTCAGATCATGTGGACCACCAATAGGCCATTTTTAGCTCAAACTGACCAACCCGTGTGTCTGTGGTACCCCCTTGAAGTTGGTGCTTCGACTTTTTTGAGAATTTTTTTTGAAAAAAAAATTGATTTTTTTGATTGACAATAAAATCCTACAGTTTATTGTTTTCTGGTTAAATTTTACTTTTATATATGTAAAATTGTTTAAATTTTGCAAAAATTTAAACAATTTTACTTTGAAAAAAAAATTTATTTTGAAAAATTTTAAATTTTCACTCATGAAATTTTACAATTTTTCAAAAAAATCAAAAATTTTGAGTTTTTTTTGATTTTGAAAATCAATTAGTTCATGCTCTCAGAATATCCAGTCCTCGCTGCCCCTTTGATATTATTTTACCCCCACGCGGCTCTTTCAACTGTAAAAAAATTAAAAAAAGTACCACTTTTTTAGCATTATTCATTTGAATGGCTAAAATTTTGAGAGCTAAAATAAACCATGCAACAATTGTGATAATTTAGTGACACATTTCAAACCACATATGCTATCAATTATGCTTAAACTTACTATATGTACGTAAAAATAGTTAATCTTTTTAAAAATTAGGTTTGTTTTTAAAAAAATTTAGTTTTTAAACCCAAAATTTCACAATTTTACAAAAACATTTTTGAAATTCTTATTTTCTCTAAATTCACCCAGTTCATATTTTGACATTATTTGGCTCTTATACCGACCCTTTTACTATTATAAAATAAACGAAAAAAATTTACCACTTTTTAAGAATCAATCATTTGAATTACTAAAATTTTGGAAGCTAATACAAAACATTACACAATTCTGATACTTCTGTTATAAATTTCTTACCACATATGACATTAATTGTGCTTAAACTAACTATTAGCAGGTAAAAATATTCGATCTTTTTAAAAATTAACTTTATTAGTAAAAATTTTTAATTTTTAGAACCAAAATTTTACAATTTTACAAAAAAACTTAAATTTTTGAATTTTTTATTTTTTTCGATTTCTCTCAGTTTACCTATTTGTAAACATGCAACCGAACTGATATTTTGACATTATTTGGCCCTTATACCGACCCTTTTACTATTATAAAATAGACAAAAAAAATTTACCACTTTTTGAGAATCAATCATTTGAATTACTAAAATTTTAGACGCTAATACAAAACATTACACAATTCTGATACTTCTGTTATACATTTCTTACCACATATGACATTAATTGTGCTTAAACTAACTATTAGCAGGTAAAAATATTTGATCTTTTTAAAAATTTACTTTATTGGTAAATTTTTTTAATTTTTAGAACCAAAATTTTACAATTTTACAAAAAAAACTTAAATTTTTGAATTTTTTAGTTTTTTCGATTTCTCTCAGTTACTAACCTAATTAATTTCAAGATATTTTGACATTATTTTATGCACTTGCCTTTTTAACCGTTATAAAATTGTTTGATTATTAACTTTACCTATATAACTTGGTTGATTAAGCTACAAGCTTCATGTTGATATTTCATCTAAAGTTCCAGACCATTGCATTACTCATGCACTATCCGATGTTTTAGATGGAAACTTTCAGCAGTCATGCACTGAAGGAAACTCTGGCCATACTCATTCTTCTTTTTGCGAGCTATGCGACAAGGTAAAGCGGTTTTTAAGAGCATTGAGGATGCTGTTCACAACTCCAATTTTCCAGAAGATATTCAACAGTCGACATGATATGAACCAAGGAATAGCCTCAATTCACAACTGAAAATATCACACTTTGCGGACTGTTTATCAGGAAAATACGCGTCAAAAATTTATGGAAAATTTGCAACCAAATGAAATGCTGTGTTGGGCAGGTTGGGCTATGAAGTTTTTGGCTAAAAAATATCGAGAAAGCCAAAAAGAGTGGTTTGGAAAAAGAGAGTTAGCTTGACACTTGACCGTGTGTTTTTATTGTTCAAGTCCTAACAGTCAGTTTGTTTCTAGAAAATTTGCCCATGTCTTTGATCAATCCCTTCAAGGCTCAGAAGAAGTAACAGCAATGTTGTATCACATTCTACAACAGATTAAAAAAGAACAGCCTCAAGTTATTCATGCTATCATGAAAATAGAAAATGCAACATGTTACCATTCCTCCCCAACAATTTCAACTGTGCAAAGTTTATTTGCTTCAGGAATTCAAATTTCAGATTGGACATTTAATGAACCACAGACAGGCAAGGGTCCATGTGACCGCCTGGCAGCACACATTAAACGTAAGGTTAATATGTATGTTGATGAAGGGAATGATGTTACCACTGCAAAAGAATTTATAAAAGCGGCATCTTCCTATAGACAAGCTGTAAAAGGATTGTCCTTATATACTGGAGTAATAACTGATGACAGTTTGGCAACGCAAGCTATGTCAAAAAAATTACCTAAAGCTTCAATACCTGGTGTGTCTAAATTTTTTGATTTTCACTTTACTAAAAACTTCAAAATAAAAGCTTGGCGGCACCGGTTTATTGGAAGTGGAAAATTTATACAACCTCGTTATTGGCTAAATAAAGAAAACAAGCACAGATTTCACGTTTTTGAGTGGTACAATGAAAATAATTATAACACAGAGCAAACAGACGCAACTTTATGGAAAGCTACAAATCCCACCTCTGATAAAAATTCAGAAAAAGAAGAAGGAGTTTTTGTTGACAATGACATAATCACACCTGATGAAGCACGGAAAAAAGGTATCTATTTCTGTCCAGTTGAAGGTTGTTCTAGAATGTATAGGCAGTATAAAAGCTATTTACAGCACTTAGAAACCGGAAAACATATCATAAAGCCCCAAGTAGAGACAATGCAAGACTATGCACTTCGAAACTATAAAGAATATTTAGAATCATCTGAAATGAAGTCAATTTTTCAACCGCTTCAATCTGTTTCTGAAAGCCTAGAAACTGAAAGCAATGAAGAAATTCAGAAAAAATTGACCATGGGGTTTGCGTTGTCAGAAAGAAAGCCTTGTATACCATTTACAACAGAACAAAAAAGTTTTTTAATTGAAAAATTTAATCACGGTCAGGAATATGGAGATAAATTTGACCCAAATGCAGTTGAAAAAGCAATGAAGTTGGTAAAACTTCCTGATGGACAATACAAATTCAACAGCAAAGAATACCTAAGCAGTTCCCAAATCGCTTCATTTTTTAGCAGATACTATTCAAAAATTAAGTCCAGCTCAATTCCACAACCTGATCAAAACAGAATAAACACTGTGGAAGAATTGAGTAATCATGAAGAATGTATCAATCCAGATGAATACTTAGAAGATATAAAAACACAAGAAGATGAAATTCTGGATTTAATTGAAACTAATGAAAAATTTTTTTATCATCATCATCATCAAACAAAACAAAAAAACAAACAACAAACAAACATCCGTCGCAACAGACAAAGAAAGTCTCTGAAGGACCAAAGGCTAAAGCCAATTTAATATATATAAAAGTTATAGAAAAACGCAAAAACAAACAACAACCAAAATCGAAACGACACGCCAAACAAACAAAAAACCAAACCAACAACCAAGCACATCTCATCATCAAGTTATTCGAAAATACGGCAAAAAAAACAAACAACAAAAAAAACATCACGGTCGCAAACACAAAGAAAGACAAATACTCAAAGCTTTGTGCCTATTCCCTTTCTCATATTTTTCTAAATGTTTTAATGGACGGGGCTGAGACTTGGTTTTGCGTTAACATATTCCATTTTGATATTACTCTGTTAGAAAAGAAATATTTTCTTATGTTTATTCTATGCTTTTCCATTTTTAGTTTGTATGAGTGACCTCTTGTCTGATTTTCATTAAAGTATATCGATTATTATTTGTGGTTTCATGTATGAGTTTATAACATTCAACAAGATCTTGATTTGCACGTTGCTCTTCAAGGGTGAGTAATCCTAAAAGTTTTAACCTTTCGTTGTATGAGACTTTTTTTTAAATGGCATCTTTGGAATAGTCTTTTGGTGTATGACCGCTGGACTCTTTCTATACCAGCTATGTCTCGCTGTAGGTATGGATTCCAAATCACGCTAGCATATTTTAGTTAAGGCCGTATGTATGAGGTGTAAGCGCGTAAAAAACTAGAGATGCAACTTGAATTAAAAGATCTAAAAACTAATGCAACAGTTTTTAAAGTTTTTCTTGAAATAATTTCACAATGATCAGAAAATTTTAAACTATTAGACATATAAACACCTAAATTTTTAATGGCATTAACTCTTTCAAGTAAACTTTTATTCATACTGTTTTTCAAAGTATTTTCTCTGTATTTCGTACCAATTTGTAAAACTTGACACTTGTTTGTTGCCAACTCAAGTTGCCATTCTTGTGCCCAATGACATATTCTATCGAGATCTTCTTGAAGACATTGTGTGTTTCTATTTTCTTCATCTTTGGAAAAAGTATTGTACACCTTCGCGTCATCGGCAAATAACATAATTTTGGAATGAAAAACACAATTAACAATATCATTGATATATATCAAAAACAAAAAAGGCCCAAGAACCGAACCTTGCGGAACGGAACTTTTTACTTTACGTAAAGATGATTCAACGCCGTTAATGATTACTTTTAAACTTCTTTCAGTTAAAAATGCGACAATTCATTTCAAAAACCTACCATGAACTCCATAGTTTTCTAATTTAAATTTTCTGGTTGATTAAATCAAAATAATAAGATGCCTGCGTCAATATTTATAACGTTTCTCATAGTGATATTATTTTGATTAAATTATTTTAAGAAATATATTTTACTATCCATAAATTATCAATAATGTTATTATGTAGTACATCCCATATAAAATATATTTTAGTACATTTTGTTTGTTTTATAACGGTTAAAGGGTCAGTATTAGGGCCAAATAATGTCAAAATATGTCAAACGAAATCGGTAAACCGAGAGAAATCGAAAAAAATAAAAAATTCAAAAATTTAAGTTCTTTTGTAAAATTGTAAAATTTTGGTTCTAAAAATTAAAAATTTTTACCAATAAAGTTAATTTTTAAAATGATCGAATATTTTTACCTGCTAATACTTAGTTTGAGCACAATTAATGTCATATGTGGTAAAAAATGTATAACAGAAGTATCAGAATTCTGTAATGTTTTGTATTAGCGTCTAACATTTTAGTAATTCAAATAATTGATTCTCAAAAGGTGGTAAATTTTTTTGTCTATTTTATAATAGTAAAAGTGTCGGTATAAGGGTCAAATAATGTCAAAATATCAGTTCGGTTGCATGTTTACAAATAGGTAACTGAGAGAAATCAAAAAAAATAAAAAATTCAAAGATTTAAGTTTTTTTGTAAAATTGTAAAATTTTGGTTTTAAAAATTAAAAATTTTTACCAATAATGTTAATTTTTAAAAAGATCGAATGAAAAAAACATAAAAATGTCAGTTTTGAAGAGTTTCTCAAATTTGATAGAAACATGATATAAGTAGCCATAGCGGCTTTTTGTGTTCTCTCCCTTTATTATACTTTTTCTATATTTTGAAGTTTAGGACATTTTGTGTAGTTTTTTTAATGAATTTTAATGATTTAATAACATGGAAATTATTAAGAATCCTAACCCCATGGTCCATTAAACCAAACTATTTTTGTAAAAAACTAACGTCTGTGCATTTGTGTTATTTTATTTTGTGATTAAATATGTAAATGATTTTTTATATATATACCAATGCTGTTTTGTGTTTTAAGTATAAATAATAGTTTTAATCAATCAATTAAAACCGATTTGTATTTGGAAAAATTTTAAATTTTTTTAGCCACTTTTTGTTTATTGTATGCTAAATAAATATAGTATATAACCATTAACATAGATTGTTGAACCCAGTAGAGTGCAGAGACATAGCAGCAGGGCTAAATTGCAGATGTGTAACAAATTTGTGTAATCAATGATGCGCTAATCAAAATGTTTTAAAATTATATTTTTGCAGAAAGCAAAAAGCAAAAAAGTAACAGCAAAAGTCCTGTGCAAAGAATGACATATTTCTTTTTATGTTTTTCTTTTATTTACACTAATCAGTCAATTTTCTTATAAAAACGGTTTCAAAATCGTTTGAAATTTTTTTATTAAAAATAACTTTAATTTAAAAATTTTATAAAATGCAAATTTCACTGTCAAATCTTAAAAAAATAAAGGCTTTGCGGGACTCAAACTCCCGACCTATCTTTTGACAAGAAAACGCGTGGCGCGACCACATAACTAATGTGTCGCCGCGTTAAAAAATCAGCTTTAAAATAACTAATATAAATAAATAAATAAACTAAGCTTTAACTTTAAATGGAAATAACTTTACATAAATAAACTAACAATAATAAAATTCGGAACACATATGTAATCAATGATGTGCTATCGATTGTTAATGTTATTTTGTTGTGGCGCGAAGCTCCGCCGCTTAATGCACAGTCACGAGAAAAAATCAGCTATAACTTTACTATAAATAATAGACTAATAAACATGAACTTTTGTAGAATAATGTATCGATAATGGGCTAGTGATTGGTGATAACAGTTTTGTTGTAGTGTGAAGTATGTAACTCTTATGCACATATCAGAAATCATAAAAGTGAAAAGTTGAATTGTATTATTTTCTTGATACCAATTAACTTGTTTCGATTTAATAAATTATTTTGTGACCCCTCTATTTTTTCTTAACAAACAAACAGCCACGTCCGGTTTGCCTATAGTTTATAAACAAAAAAATGCCAAAAAAATTGTTAAATAACGTAAAAATTGATTAAAATTTTTTAATGATCAAATAACAGAACTAATATTTTACTATGCATAGTCTATGCATAGTTTAATTCTACTGTATTACCATTTCATTTTTCTTTCCTTTTTTTATTTTTTTTCTTTTCTTTTTTTTTCATCATCAAATTTGCGACTTAATCGCCACCAACATAAACTATAATCCCAACAGAATATCAACATAGCTATCTGAAGTGAGCCTAATTTGTGAGTACTTAACACAATACACAATATCATTAATATATATAAGAAAAAGAAATTCACCCAAAACCGAACCCTTGGAACTGAACTTTTTACAGGAAATTATCTGGATACTGAGTCGTTAATTACAACTTTAATATCCCGCCCAACTAAAAATTTATTTATCCGTTTTAAAAATTTACCAGAAACACCATCTAGCTTATATAACAATTTTTGATGTGACACGGTGTCAGGCAAAATCCAAGTATATGACATCAATTAGAAGTTTATCTTTTAGTGCTTGTGTCCACTCATTAAAAGTTTACAACAGCTGTGTTATTGTAAAACTTTTTGTCTTAAAACCATGTTGAAACTTTGACAAAAAGATAAGGAGATGAAGTTCTTCTTTAACAAGCTGCTACATTAGTTTACAAGAAAAAGATGTAAGTGAAATTGGACAATAATTTTCTTTTGGGCTTTTGTTGCTTTTTTTAAACAGTAAGTTTAATAAAGCTCTTTTTCAATCAAGTAGTAATTCTCCGAATTCAAAAGACATCTGAAAGATTATTGCCAAAGGTTCAGCAATAACTTTAGCCAAGCGTTTTAAAAAATAAGCTGGAAAACAGTCAGGTGTTTCAGACAATTTTATTTTACTATTAACAAATTTATAAAAATTGTTTAAAACCTCTGAATTTAAACTTTTTGTTTCTTTATTAGTGTTAAAATTTCTAATATTATTTTCATATTTTTGTACCCTGGTCTTAATTTTTCATCAATATTATGCTTATGCCAAAGTTTTTTCTTTTGATTTTGTATTTTTCTTATATGTATTCGGATATTTAGTTTGATTTTCAGGTTTCGCTCAGGCTCAGGAATAAATTTCTTTTTTTTAGTTATTAAAGCACAAATCATTAATTTTGTTTTCGATTTTGGGTTTCGCTTAGGCTTAGAAAAATTTACATTTTTTATGATCTTTTAAACAAAGCAATGTTGTTTTGGTAATAAAAAACTTTTATTGCCAAAATAACATTGCCTTGTTTAAATATTTTATTTTAATTTTTTAAAATTATATTAGGTGGAGTTTTTTATTATTTTGGTGGGGAGTTTATACCACAGTGGTGGCGAGTTTTAACGTCTGCTTTAATGCAACACGAGCTGTGGCGATCAGGCGCTCGGCGATATGATGCTCGGCGATCAAGTGCGCGGCGATCAAGTGCTGGCGTTCAAATTTCCTAGAATTATTTTTTGTGGTAACAGGATCTTAGATCCTGGAGTCCTTAGATCCTTCCCTTTGAGTGGCGTTTTGAGTGGAAAACTGGAAAGTACACCGACACCGTCCACCGACACCGACCAATTTTAAGGCTTAGGATTAAGCTTAGGCTTATATTTAGACATAGACTGTTTAACTTTGCCACCATCTGCCAAGGATCTAAGGACCCCAGGATCTAAGTTTTCCCAATCTTTTTGAAAGAAAGAAAGAAAGAAAGTTTATTTTTAGCAATACAAATCACAAAATAAATACATAAATTAGTAAAACAATATCACACAAAGATTACTAAGTATCAATTTATCAATACAGATACAATAAAAAATAATAAAATATTAAATATTAAACACAATACATTGACAAAATAGGTAGGGAGACACCTTAAAATGAAAAAATGTTTTACAAGAAAATATTTTGTCAAAAAATAAGATTTGTCATAATAAAACTTTAAAATATGGGCTGTGTGTAGGGATCGACCAGGGCCCCGGCCCCGGCCCCGGCCCCGGCCCCGGCCCCGCCCCGGCCACCCGCCCCGGCCCCGGCCCCGGCCCTGGCCCCGGTCCCGGCAAACGCAATTCTCTCTACCCCGGCCACGGCCCCGGCAATTTAGCTGTCAAACGAGCCGGGGAAAACCGGGGTAAGAACCCCTAAGAATGCAAATTTTAAAGCGCTTCTAAACATTTTTGACAGTGAAATATTATAC
>JASAMX010005463.1:0-52397 GCA_030248175.1 Microlaimidae sp. YZB2_3
GTCAAATCAACCGGAGCAAACCGGAGTAAGGACCCCTAAGAATACAAATTTCAATTCAAAACACTTTTTTACAATTTTAAAAAATGATAAATATATAAAATTTTATTTAAAGAGCTAATGTAATCGTTTCAATAGGAGGATATTTATTATTTATATTTTAAGATTTTATTAAAACTCTATTTTAATAAGATTCTTTATTTTAATCATGAGTCATTATTCCAAGAATTTGAATACTTTTTGAGCATTAAAAACCATTTTGTAGATTTTACTTACAAGATTAAGGTTTGACATAAGTCCATTCATGAGACGTATACAATAAATATTAGAGTTATTATAATATCATTGTTTATATCAAAAATATATAACCCAAGAAAAGTTTCGGCTATGTGTACAGTAAATTTTTTAACTAAATTTAAAAAAAATGATGCACGTCTTACTTTTTGGCGCAAGCTACTTTCTGTGCACACACCAAAAATTTTCTCGCACAGCGATATTTTGTACACCAAATTCGTTTTTTCGACATGTTTACACAATCGCCGCGTACAAAAAATTAGCAGGAATCGGTAATATTTCCTATTAAATTCGCTCATGTGTGAGTTTTTCTATGAAAGTATATCGTACAACTGGACATTTGTTTGGATTATATTACATTCTTACTTGTATTTTTATGTGTTATTGAAACTGTTTCAAAATTTAATGATGTTAATACTTTTTTTTCAATAAAAAAAAATTTAAGTTGATTTCTTGTTTTTATTTTAGCATTTTTAAATTTATTGCCGAAACTACACTGTATTCATAAATTTCGGGTAGGGTCTATTTCCCAGTCCAAACTGGGTTCGCTTGTTTTGGTAGGAAAACCCTGCGGAGTCAGTCCAATTTTTTAGCAAGTTTTATATTTTTATACAGCCCAAAAGACACCAAACTTAAATTTTTTTAACAAGAAATTGGTACAATATGTTTGTATTTAAGTTGGAAAAAGTTTTTGAACAAAATTTGCTTAAAAAATCAATTAATACGTGTCGAAAATTAACGATATTAAACACTGGGCACAATCTAAAAGGTGTACCACCCAGTCCAGAGTTTTCTTGCAAAAGTTACGGACCCAGTTATCGTATAAACCCGGTCCAAAATTTTATGAATACCAGTAAAAGTGCTAGGTATTTAAATATAAATTCCAGTAAAAATTATCTTTAAGATTTTATTTTAAAAAAAAATTTAGTTTAAGTTTTTTATAATTATATTTTTAATAAAAGTAAGCATATATAACCCAAAAATGGTGAAAACCTTATTTTTAAACAAAAAAGTTTGGTGAAAATTCGAATTTGTGCGACTTTAATACTGAAAACCCGCCATTTTCTACTATTTCATAGGCGCATTGTTGGTTTTTTTAATTAATTTTAACGCAATTTTTAACACAGTAGTGTTTTGCAGTGGATATGGGAACTTTTCTTCCACTTTTGCGTGAAAAAAAGGGTATTGACTGCAAGAAAAATCTCTGCGTAAGAAATCAGTGGTATATGCACAGAAGGTCGCGTGCGTTAGAAATGTTGCGTTGTTTATTCAAGAACTTAATGTATGATTGGAAATTTTCTAGGGCCATATGTTTTTGATAAATCTCCAGAAATTACAAAAAGTAGTGCCAAAATCACAAAAACAATTTCATTGCGAAAATTCGCGTGTCAATGATTTTATGATTTTTGCTAAAAAATAAGTTAGCGAATTAAAACGAATAAAACTAACAACTTGAAACAAGCTAGAAAGGGAACATAGTCGCTTGTACTCGCAATAATTTAATTATTTTACCTTTTACAATTTAAAAAAGTACTTTTTTAATTTAAAAAAGTGGTAATAAAGCTTTAAAAATGTTCTAACAATTTAAAATAAAAAGGTGCGTTTTAACCCCTTCTGTATGTTTATAGACTGAAAAATCTTGAATAGAGGCATGTAAGTGAAGTTCTAAAAAAATGTTTCTTCAAAATAATATTCTTGAAGACTAGCATTTTTTATTATTAGAGTTACATTTCTACAATTATCAACATATTTTATTTATTGTAATATAAAGAAATTTCGCTATTTTCAAATAATTTTTTATATAGGTATTCAATTTTGATTTTGGTTCTTTTAACACGTTTTGGTTTTTTAATCAAAACATACTCCCCGTATAAAAATGCTTTAACTCCTGTTCTATATGTAGAACATTCTTTAAAAATTATAAAAATGGGTAATGAGATTAAGTATAATATTGCTTTAAACTTGAATATATTTCTAATACTTACGTAAAGTGTATGCTACTGTTGTAAAAAGTTATAATTACTTTTACTTGAACTAACGAATTTTTTATTACTTTTCCTTTTACTCGACTTTTAACCCTTTGGGATTTTTTCGTCCAAAAACCGCTGTAAATCTGCAAAAGATATATTGCGTCAGTGCTGCAGTGTGTGAAACTCTTTGGCTCTCGACGATCGTTTACTAAGATTTAACATTGAGCAGCAGTGGCGTGAAATCCTTTCTTCGGATTTGCAGCGGAATAAATACCAACGGGTTAAATTTCACTTACTTTTACTTTTACTCTTAATCGGATTTTTTTCCTACGAATACTTAAATTAATTTAAGTAAAATTTAAATAATTTTAACAAAAAGATTTCCTATATGGGCTTGTTGTAAAATGAGTCTCAGATTCTCAGAAGAAAGTTTTTTAAGCCGCGAACACGCTAAGCGCCATTTACTTAGACGAAAAAACTTATTAAAATAAAGATATACCAAATTATTTTGGAACGGAGCTCTGGAGCTCCAAAAATCGACGTTTTTCTCCGTTGCAAAATTACTTTTATTATAATTTTACTTTTACTTTTACTTAAAAAATAGGTCTTCCTTTTACTTTACTTAAATATAATTATGACCTTTACTTTTAATTTTACTTTACTTAAATAAAAATATCACAAATTACTTTTACTCTTATTTTACTTAAATTAAATATTTTTAAAATTACTTTTTTCTTTTTCTAAAAATGATCAAAAAATCATTAAATTTTACAACAGTAGTGTATACTAAATAAAATAATAATTTATATTTAAAAGAATTGAAATATTCAAATATTTTGTTCTGCTTGGCGAAACTTTGTGTATTAAAAAAATATTTTTTCTACTTACACAAGTGCTTAAATTCTAAAATATGACTATTAATTACCTAAAGCAAAAAATTTACAGTAAAAAATTAGAATTTTGAAAAAAACTACCAAAATTGCAAATTCTTCTAAATTTTTAGCTGCCCGGCCCCGGCCCCGGCCGGGGCAAAAGTTTGCTGCCCCAGCCCCGGCAAATTAAAATTTCTCTACCCCGGCCCCGGCCCCGGCATCAGCAATAATTCTGCCCCGGTCGATCACTAGTCATAATGATGGTGTCGTTTTCAGTATTCCGGTGAATTCCTAGAACTTTAATCAATTGCTTTTTTGCTTTGTCAAAAACTGGAAGCGCCTCGTTAACAGCTTTGGAATTGGTTTCCCATTCTCAAAGGTTCATACCTGCATCTAGAAACAGTTTTTTTAAAGTTTCTGTAATATTCTTGGGCTTCAGCAACATTTTGAGCATTAATGATGACGTTGGCAACACAAATGTTTCGTTGCAATTGCTCTGCTAGTTGTAACTGGTAGTTTTCTAAGTGATACTTGATTGTAGCTCCAAGAAGATAGGGAGACGAAATAATGCCAAAAGGTATTTTTGCAAACCGGTAATGTTCTTTATCAATTGGTTTTTTCAAATCCTTGATCCATAGGAAACGTGTTGCATCGCGGCCTTCTGTTCTTAAACCAATTTGTAAAAAAGCCTTTTCAATGTCAGCAATCATTGGAATTCGGCATGTTCTGAATTCTAAAAGAATGCCAACAAGGTCATTAAGGGTGCAGGGTCCGGAATGCATCAACTCGTTGAGGCTTTTTTCTCTTTCTTGGTTGGAACACTTGCGTCATAAACAATTCTGGTTTTGTGGTTGCACTATCTTAACGTATCACTGGAAAGTGGGCTTTGTAGTGAATAAGTGGACCATCTTGTTTCTTTGGATCAATTTGTTCTATGATTCCATGTTTTACTTGTTCATTTATAATATAGTCGTAATCTTTCAAGCGATCATTTCCTTTGCTGGTCGTGTTCAAAACAGTGCTTTAAAGTCGTTGTTTTGATATGCGGTAGTTGGAAGAATTTTTGTGTTCTTGATTCTTCTAAGGAAACTGATTTCATAACGTCCATCGAAGATCAGAACGTTTTACTTGTTCAGGGCTTCTATAATATAGTCGTAATCCTACTATTCAAGGATATCCACAGTTTTTCAATTCGATCTTCAACGTCGAAAACCATCACGAAAGAGGGTGTGACCGTTGTTTAATTTTTTTGTACTCTGAAATTTCATTATGGAGGACAGATATGTGAGTGGTTTTAAATCCTTAATTGCGAATGTCCAAAAATCGCATGAGAGCGGATATCCAGAGGACCTTTACTCTAAGTTTTGTTGAGAAACAATTGAGGGTTTTAATTTTTTATTGCTTCCCAATTCTATTTCTGCAATGTTATTGAACCAATGATTATTGGTGGCGAAATTGTGGGAACAGATTATGCTCCAATTTTGAACTTGAATCCAATGTTACCCAAAAGTCCCATTTTGACAATATCAGCTTTAATTTTATCCTCATTCTCTGAGTTGAAACGTCCAACGACAAGTGACACACTTTTCTTAGATTTTAGTTGCAGTTTTGAAGCTGTTTCTGAACTAATGCAAGGTCTTCTTGCACCTGCATCTGCATAGACCAGTAATTCTTTTGGTTGATTGGTTTCAAGATTGAACACTTTGCAAGAAAAAACTGCCATAATGATTCCATCATTATTTTCTGATTGGTTGACATTTAATTGGATATCAACACTTGCATTGACGTGTTCATTTGCAGAGTCTGAGACTGAGATTTTTTGATCAGCTGAATTCTGAAATTCATTGACTTGTTCGACCATTTGATTGGCTGGAGTTCCACCATTCTGTCTGCTTGAACACATAGCAGAATGATGACCTTTCAATTTGCAATGAAAACAGGGTTTTTGTCTTTTGCAATTTCCCTAATGACCGACTTTTAAACAATTGAAACAGAGTATTTCTTCAGAAAGCAGCTTTCGTCAATTGCCCAAAGAAGAAATTCGCTGACAGTCATCACTATAATGATTCTAGCCTTTGCAGAAAACACATTTTCACAGATTATTTTCGTTTTTTTGTTTTGATATTATGGTATTGTCTTTTAAATTTTGCGCCATCACTGTGGGAATTCGTCCGCTTGAAGATGAGTTTGCATTGTTTTGACTGGAATCCGGCTTGTCTTTTGTTTCCGTCTTGCGAGATTGTTTTTGACCAGAAATATTAATTAGTTTTAAGTAACCATTAAAAAAATCCAAAAGATTATTATCAGTTATTTCGTCAACAGTTTGACTAGTTAGCAAATTTCCTTTATTCATTTCTATAATTAGAAAATGTGGAATATTTTTCAAGATTTTTGGCACATAATGATCCAAAGCGACGTCACTAATTCCAACTTGTGTCATAGTCAAAACAGTAGCTAATAAATCGTCGTGGAAGGTTCCCAAATTTATTAAGTTTTTTTTAATGTGTGGCAGAGAATCCAAACATTCCCATTGGGAACATTTTTGGAATACTGGATTTTTGTAGAATGACTAAAGAATTTGTGGCGCTTCATTATAAGTATTGGCTCCAAGGCTTAGTCCCTTGATTTTATTGTAGGCAGTCCCTTTCAAAACTTTCCGTAAATAGTCCAGTTTTTGATGATCCAGGATTGGTTGGCTGTGAAAATTGATGTCGAAAGATTCTCAAAATGTTGGCCATTTTACCACATCCCCATCAAAAGTAGATAGCTCGACTTTGGGCAGTTTTGCATTAACGACAGTTAGCGTTTGGTTGTTAGAAACTATTTGATTTTGGATTGAGTTGTTTGGCGATGACTGGTTTGCTGCTTGAAAATGTTACTTCATGTCGTCACTCTGTTTCTTGGTGATTGCTGCAATGAACTCCGTCATAGATTTTTGTATTGATTGAATAAGAGCCAACACGTTTGGATCAACTGAGCCGGTTGGAACACTTGAAACATTGCCTGATTGGCTAAAAGACTCTTCGCCTTAAATTGGTGTGGGAACAGCTTCAGCCTTGACGTTTTTCTTTGATTGGGTTTTGGCTTGATCTTTATTTCTGGTAGCATTTCCATTTTTGGTGGCTGCAATCATCCGGACAACAATTTGGTTGCATTGAAATTCGTTCATTTGAGCTGTTGTTACATAGCTGTTGTCATTTGAGGTTTTGTTGCTGGCGAGTTGTTAAAGTATGTTGGCATTGGAGCAATTTGGACACATCCATTGGAATTCACCAATTTTTTCAAGGTGTCGATATGAATCATCAGTAATTAGATTAGATCCCATTACTGACACAGTCTCGACACCACCATTTTTTGCAGGTATCGCAGTCAAAACCGTCTTTGGTAACCAGTTGGCAGTTCAACTAGTTCAAAATTTCATCTTTTGAGTTTATTTTTTTTAAGTAAAGTTACCAAAAAAGGAGTCGAAGTTCTTTCGTTTTCACAATTGAATAGTTTTACTATTTTGTAACCACGCTCTGCTACCAAAAATGTCGAAGAATTTGAGCGTTGCCACAAGAAGAGTTTAATTTAATTGTGGAACGCAGTGGAAGTAAAAATACAAGTTTATTGAAGTAATAATTTCAAATTTATAACACAATTATAACAACATTTAATGATTTATAATAACGCCTTTCAGGTTTCAGTATATATTATTTCATAAAAATTTTTTTTCTAGAATTCTACTACCTGTTCAATTAGTACGTCTTCATTTTCAGACAAAAACTGGTACTTCAAAAAACAAAACGCTTTCTTATACTTTCGCTAGGAACTCATTATATTAAAACTCGATATATTATTTCTTGTCCATTTGTCGAGGAATTTGAGCGTCGACAAAAGCAGAGTTTAATTTAATTGTTGAACGCAGTGGAAGTAAAAATACAAGTTTATTGAAGTAATAATTTCGAATTTATAACACAATTAAAACAACATTTAATGATTTAACATCTTTCAGGTAACTGTTTTTCTTAGTTTATATATTTGCAAAGCATAGTTCTAGAAAGTTCCAGAAAGTTCTTAACCAATAAAAACTAGGCGACGTTACGAAAAAACTACATGAGCGCCGCCAAACAATAGAACGTTCGAGAACTTTCTAGAATACATTTAAAAAAAGTGATAAAATTAATTTTTAATCAAAAAAACTGGGGTTTGTGTGTCAGTTATCGACACCATTAGTCAGAAGTTTTTTTTCCTTTTTTTTGTATAAAATTCAGAAGGTTTCCTCTGTTCTAAATCTTTTGCTTCACTCTACTAAAATATTAAATTAAATTAGCAGCTTTTTGTACCAAAAGTTTTTTTTTGTTTTATAACAGTTTTTTTTTGTATAAGCATTGTACTTTGTGCTACATTATGCTTCATGTACAATATTATAATTTTCTTGTTTTTTAAGTTTCTTGTAAATTTGTTCTAATTATTATTTAAGAAAAATGTAAGTAAATAAATACATAGTAAAAAACAACTCACGTGATTAATAGCATCAGGGTAAAGTTGGGCTTCTAAACAAAAGGCTGAGTGTTTCCCGTAGGGTTTGTTCCCTTTCCCAACAGTATTCAAAAAATTTCCAGAGTAAAACTGTACTCCGGGTTGGTCTGTGCTGGTTTTAAGTGTAAGTCCAGTCTTGGTACAACTGACCCTATAAAATAAAATGGAATGTTTATTTAAATAGTACCATAATATAGGATTTATTAGTCAATTATTCGTTGTTAAAGTAAATTTATTCGATTTTCTTTTAAATCAACATAAATGGAACTCATTACGTTTATAATGTGTTTTTTTTTAATTTTAAATTAAAATTTTAAAATTTTTCGTTTAAGCATTGTCAGATTTGCTGTATTTTTAATTTTTTTAAATAAATTCATTATTATTTTTTCATTTGACTTTTGGTTAGAAAATTTCAATGGAAACAGTGGTAAAAACTGAAAAAACCGTAATCGCCACATTAGAAGCAATTAAACGTTTATTTTTAGCTAATGCTTTCAGCAGCAAGGCAATCTTCGATGACTCATAAATTCTAAACTATATCATAATAAAACTTTCGAAGAATTGTAAAATAGACAAGAAATGTCGTTTTCTTTAAGAAAGTCCAAGAAAAAAACTCTTAATTCAAGCCTAAGTTTTATCGAGTATTTTAAGGTTAAATTCAGCTTTTGACTGGGGACATTTACCCCGCACCCACGAAAGATGGTACCTGGCGGATCTTTGAGCAATTGCCTTTAGACCTGCCTTTTGGATTAGGGTAATGAACCCAGCGAAACATTAGCAAATCAAGTTGCTAAAAACGTCTCAGCTTCCGGGGGCCTTAGAAAACTGAGGGTGCAACCCTATGGTTCACTACCGGATTTTTTAAGGTTAAATTCAGCTTTTGGCTGAGGTCTTTCACCCCGTACCAACGAAAGGTGGTACCTGGCGGATCCTTGAGCGATTGCCTTTGAGCTAACTCTTGGATCAGGGTAATGAACTCAGCCAAACATTAACAAACAGTTGCTAAAAATGTCTCAGCTATCGAGTATTTTACTGTATAATGTTTTAGAATGCAAGCAAAATAACTTATCAAAAAAAAGCTAAAACTTTCACACCGACAAGATGATCTTTGATGCGATAATAAACACAACGGTTCACATGGAACCTATAAATTCACAAAATAAAAAAACTGAACTCATTTTAATTGATAAAAAGCTGATTGGCTTATTGAATTTTAACGTACTTTGACACCAGTTTGCATGTTTTGTCCTTGTTCGTAATGCAATAATTATTGTCAAATCCCCCAGTACAGGAACAAGCAGTTTGTTTTAATTTTTCCAAAGCATCAATAATTGCTGTTGATTTTCGCAAATCATGTGGGTCGTTCTCCACTGGCAAAATCTCGCCTCCAATATTAAAAAAAATATCATAATATTGCTATTAAAAAATAAGGCCTAATTTACATTGTTGTAACAAGTGACAACACCTTAACACCGTAACGACACAAGTGACAATCTTAAAATGTAAACACGCGTGAAATGCATTGTCATTTGTCACTCTGTGTAAACCAGTTCATTATAATTTATACTAGTGTGACTTCCCACTACCGCGATCGCTTTTACCCGGTTACCATTGATTAAAGCTTCATCCCACCACGTAAAACCTTTTTCCCGAGTGGCGGAATCTTCCTCTGACTTTTGTGGCGTGTAAACGTCACCGCGGTTAATTTGACGTATCACCACAGTCATAACTAGGTGGTACGTAATACTGTATGCGTGATTAGAATTTGAATAGTTGCTACCGTACATTGAATGCGCACCAGCTTTAACCATTTCAATTTTTTTGCTTACTGGGCCATGTTCTCACTAAGATGGCGCGTAAAAGAAAACGTGCGCTTGTGCAGTGCGTTTGCAGCAATAACTCTTCATTTCTGTCTCGGTTAGGTAGGTGTGACACCTAGAATTAGTCGCAGTGAAGTTCACACACCACAATGGTCAGAGAAAAATTTCACCGCCGAGGGACTAAAGTTTCAACCTGGTGGGACAATTGTTTTAAAATGGTAACCCGGAAAAAGGCGATAACGGGAACGGTTAAAATGGTACGTGAATACTACAAAGCATTGAGCAATGATAATAAAATAAGTGGCGCTATAAGTGTCCCTGCGAGTCCTAAGTGTCGAAACAAAAATTATAAAACACAACAAGAAAAAAGAAAAAAATTTTGGCAACACAACATCAATTTTTTCAACCTAAATAATTTTAAAAAAATTAAAACTTTTCAAGATTTACCCCAAAGAGAAGAGTTTTTTACCTGTTGCTAAACAGTTTTCGTCAGCAGGAATGTAAGAATCAGCATATATTTCAATATTATGATCAGAAAGGTTTACGCTTCCCTAAAATATTATACAAAAATAAACCGACAATAAGATATTAATAATATCTTTAAATAATGTCTAATATTGTCTTTAAATAATATCAGCGGGTACATTTTGTGACTATTAAGTTTTTTAGTTAAAAAGAATCTTTGTAAAACAACAAGTATCAACGGTAAAAAAAGGGAAAACATAGCGCAAAGAAACCACCACATAATAAAACATATTATTATAAATACTAAAATTTTAAAATATTATTACAATTCAAGCATATTCTTGGACCGATTTTTTAAGTTTTTTAGGTGTAAATGTTTTATGTAATAACTTTACAAAAAAGTTTGATTTTAAAAGTGCGGTAAAAAGTAAATTTTTTTGCCTTCGATTTTAATGATTTTTTTGCCCACAAATTTTTTTTTGTTAAAATATCTTGAGTGGCTTACTAAATATGACCCTCCGAAATGCGTTTTTTCGGTGATTCTGTACTTGAAACATTGTTAAATGAGCATAAAAATTTAAGTAACAAATAATAGACTTAAAAAAGCAGCAATTTTCTACTTCTATTTGATACTATGATTGCTAAAATTGATGCAATCTTTGTTGAGATGTTGCGTTTCCGTACAAAAAAAAACGATTTGTTGACCAAAAACACGAAGTGTAGAAACTTATTTAACGAGGCAAATTTAGGCCAATTTATTAACTGCGAGCGAGTAGCGCTTCTGGTCGAGGTAACAGTATGCTGGCTTCGCCTGTATTTTATAGAGTTTGAGCACTGGTTATTAGATTATTTTGATTTTTCATCAAATAAACATAAAAATAATTTTTTTTTACAAAAAATGTCTGTCTTGGTTTTTTTTTATTTCAAAACTAATAATTTTATTTTCAGCGCTCTCTGCAAGTTTTTCTTTTTTCACTTGACCCTTCACAGTTTTTTTTTATTAAAAACTCTAGTTATGATTCGAATTATATACAATCATATATAATCTAAATAGTCTTAATGTTTTTTTCTTTTTAAAACATATAAGAGTGATAAAATTTGTTAGCTATTTTTGAAGTTCTAAGATAAAAACGGAAGGTGTTCGAACTTTTTGTTTTTAAAGTGATTTTATTTTTTTTGTCTTTGTGAGGGATTATCTGATGAGAAACAGTGAAAATAATTTTTAATGTACTGTTTTCTGCTTGCACGATAGTTTTTGTGTTTTAAATGTTCCTCAGAAATCGGAATTAAGTTTGCCCAACGTTTTTTCCAACACTTCGAGCTTTTGGCGAAAAAATCGGGGTTTTTTGTAATATCTAAATAAATACAGCACCAATCTTAATAATCAAGTTATCAAAGAAAAATAGAAAATTACCGCTTTGTTCATATAAATCTTTTATAACTTAAATTTTTGTAGCCATTGAGCAATCTTTTATTACAGAATTACCGAAAAAACTCCATTTTTGAAGGGTTATACTTCGTGAGTTCATAAAAATATTTAGACGAAAAAATTTTGTGGGCTATTCGAAGCAAGAGTAAAGGCTGGTTCATACTTATGTAAAAACGTCCTTTGAACAAAGTCCAAAGGACGTTTTTACATACGTTTATACGCTGTGTTTGTCCTTTGGACTTTGTCCAAAGGAAGTTTTTACATAAGTATGAACCAGCCTTAAGTTTTCTACAAATAAATCATTGAAATCGGAAAAAAAGTTTAATCCTCTACCGCACCTTTAAGGAAACATATTTTTCACTATGCCAGAATTAAATCAAGGTTTAATTAAATGTACTTTAACAAATTTCCATTAGTTTTGAAGAATTACCACTTTTTCCAGACGTAATTATTTAAGATTTTTTATTGCACGTCTTTTTTTATGTCAACTGTAATTAAATTACATTTGTCGGTTTTACACCACAACTAACACACCGGTTTTTTAAAACCATGACTGCATCGTTTTTTACCGAAGTAAGAATATCACTGTTCAAAATATAAAATTATACATACAATATGAAAAAGTTGAAAAATTAACACGATAGTCAAAACCCTTCTACTTAAACGGAAATTGTTCAGTCTTAACATTCTTTACAGAATTATAACGGTATAGAATGACTTTAGGCCAATTAGTGTTTATAAAAAAGGAGATCTTTCATTCATTGGGGATTAATTTTTACCCCGAACACTAATTGGCTGAAAGTGATTCTATTACCTTCTCCCACAACCATTCTCATAGAGCAAAACATATATGACGTGATCACGAATACGATATGACATTTTGTGGGTCCTTAAAATTCTGACGTGAATACATACAATATTCAAAAATGAAAAAAAAACAAGTTTTTGTACGCACTTCTCCAGCTAAATTGAAGTAAGAGTGATTGGTCAAACTAACGATAGTTGGCTTATCAGTAACTGCTTTGTAATTAATAATCAGCTCTTCATTATCGGTGAGACGATATAAGACGCTGGCTTCGACATTTCCCGGATATCCTTCTTCGTTATCAGGGCTCGTATAGAAAAGCTGTAACACATCATCTTTTTCTACAGTACCTTTCCATATCCTCTATAATAAGGATTCATTTAAAATACTGAACAAATTTTATGTGAACCAATAAGCCAGTTATACGGTTTTTCAGGTTTATATACATTAACCTGCAATCAAAAATAAATTATATAGCTGATTTAGTTGATTCCATACACATAAGAATAGTTTTAAAATTACATTAATTTTCAATATTAAATTGCTAAAAAATGGGTTTCATAAAAGCCACCAAAAATATTTCAATATATCGGAGAAATAAAATACGCTTTTACTTATAGTTCTTTACCACTACTGAATAAATAATAAAAATAAAAGGCGCTTCTCATTTTTTCTGCTTTTACGGTGATTTGTTGTAAAAACCAACCGATCTATTAAAGTCAAAGTGCTAGCCGGTAGCTAACACTTTGACTTTAATAGCTATTACTTTTTTGTATCGTTTTAGGAGCTGTGAACTTTCCTACGATCACTACATAACACCGTATTATTAATATAAAAATAGTACTTACTCTGTTCCATCCAACTATCCCGCCATGCAAATGATTCGGGCCGTTGTTTACCGCTAGTTTGTATTCAATTCCGTCCAAAGTAAATTTTCCTTTTTTGATTCGATTGCAAACTCTTCCTACAATGCAACCCAAGTAGGGGTTGCCGGTTCCCTCTTTTTCGTAACCTGAAACAAAAATGTTTCAAATAGATTATTTATTTATTATTATATTTATTTTGTTGAAAAACAGGAAACATACATAAGCAAATTAATACTGCACTGAGATTGTATGTACCTTTTATAAACTAAAAAAAGAAATAAATTATCTAATTAATTATTTGCTGTAGATAATTTATCTACAGCAAACAAAACTTAAAAATAAAACTTACTTTCTCCTTTTTAGAAGTATTTTAAAAAAAAATGAAAATAAACAAAAGTTCCAATATAAATCTTACGTATTACGGTAATCTCACATAATTTGCAGTGTCGTATAATTTGCATGAACATTTTGTCAAGCGCAGCTGATTGATTGCTCCGCATGAAGTTCAGTTCAGTATTAATACGTTCATTAGTTTTTAAGCGGTTTTACAACAAAAGAATTAAGGTGAATCAACAGTTGCGAACGATTTCATGACTCATTTTACCATACGTGAGATTGTTCAATTGCTTATCTTATGATATTTAAAAACATTTGGTTTTGTTGAAAAAAACCACCTATTTTACCTTTTTACGATACCTTTGAAAGAATGGAGAAGAAAATGAAACCTAAGACAGTTATATTGTATCATTTTTTAAATTTTATTGTATTTGATCAAATTATGGCAAAAGTCAACTAAGATGCAGAAAATTGATCTTAGAATGGCAACAGCAATATCTAATGTTGATATTATTTGTGAATGAATTAGGTGGAACGCTTGTCTTAGACTCTGTCGTGATACAATTACGCAGCGAGAATATTGTTAAAAATCATAACTTATTATTTTGCAATAGAATTTAATAGGAATAAAAAAAACATAAGAAAAATATTGCAAAACACTAGATACAAAAACAGACGTAATAAAAAAACATAAGAAAAATATTGCAAAACATTAGATACAAAAACAGACGTAAAACAGTCTTATTATAGCAGTAATCCGGGTTCCCACTTTTTACTTTTAAAGAAATTCATACCGTTTATATCGTCAAATCCCAATACAACATCAACGGATTTTCCACTAGCATCAAGGACTCGCCATGATTTTATTGCAGCACCGTAAGTAATTATTTCAATTTCTGTACCTAAATACCGTGAAATTACGATTATCGAAATGCTGAAATTGTGTTAAATGTATATTGTAAATTGCAAAACTATAAATTCCACCGACACCGACACCGCCTCAAATTTACGAAAATAATATATTGATTTGCAGGTTAGGCTTAGGCTTGGGCTTAGGATAAAATTTGCATAATACTAAAAATTACGGTAGATTACGGTAGATTTTGGTCGGTGTCGGTGGAATTTACAGTTTGCCAAATTATTATACTACGGAGTTGGTTTTTCGATACGTCAAAAATTCTGGGATCTCAGCTTGGTCTCCAAAAAAAGGCACTTGGAATCCAATATTTAAAAAAACCGTTTGTGTGTAGTCTCAGGCTTGGATTTTTTTTACACCAAAAAATCTAGGAATGAGTCCTTAAATTATTTCTATGAAACAGTAATTTAGATAGCGCGCTGCGAAACTTTACATAAAATATACAGATTTCTCGTTCAGTTGTTCATCCTAAAAACCTCTCCAAACAAACCCGTTTTCCCCCGTAAGGACAGGGGCCTTATAGGTAAAACAGGTTTTTACCTGCCTCCATCGTAAATTTTGCTGCTTCCCACCTGCCTCCGACCTGCCTTCACCCTGCCTTCTACCGGCTTCTGAGGCGGTTTTACCTGCCTCCTACCCGCCTCAAGTCTTTCGGAGGCAGTTCAAAGCCTTCCTTACCCGAATAATGGATTTTAAATAAAATAAAAAAGTCGAAAGAGCTAGACACCTAGAGGTAGAACTTTACACTAAAAAAGGGAACTTTGAATGTAAAGTTAAAAACTAGATCCGTAATTTGGAAATTTAAAACCGAAAGTAAAAATCTTTAACGCCTTTACCTAAACCTGAAACCAGAAATAGGCCTAAGCCCAAACCGTTTTTTTATTTCGATTTCCAGGTTCCTGATTTCGCGACTCAAAGGTCTTAAAGTTTTCTTCGGACGGCTACAATTCCCCTATTAACAGCTCTTAAGACATCTACATATGACGACCCAAAGTAGAAAATAAACAAGCACTGAAAAATTTAGACAGCCAAACTTATTAAAAAATTTAGCCGGTACAGGAATTGAACCCGTAACCTCCAAAGTCGACTATGGCGTGCAACCCATTACACAACAGGCTGGACAATAAAAAGAGAAAGATAATCGCTTTTATTAACGCTTGCATTTTGAGTTTTCACGGAAGGGACACACTGTGTCACACGTCGCACCAAAAAAACAGGATAAACCTATTAAGTAGTTACAAGGAAATAATAACGGCGAGGCACCGAATAAGACCATAATATATTTACTAAGAAACCAATGTAGAATAAATATACATCACTAAATATAAAATAAAATCAACTAAAATTTAAAAAAATATTTTGTTTCTTTTTAATAATAGTAGAACCAACCATTTTATTGTACAGTACCATTTAATAAAACTAGTGATGTTTTTACCCTCTATCCAATATCATGCTCCAGAACTCTGGCCATTTAAAGCAAAGGAAGCGCCGGAGCTCCAGAGCTCCGCTTTTTAAATTAGCGATTTTAAACTCATTTAAGCTGAAAATAAGTTTAAAATCACTTTATTTGCATTTTCAAAACTATTTCTAAGGTTTTAAACAAGTTTTTAAAAAATTTTAATTTGCAAAAAAATTGACAAAATAATCTATACTCATCATACAAAATAATCACACTCGTTAATTATTCCTAAATTTAGTAAAAAAAATAGGGCGGAGCTGCAGAGCTCTGAAGCTACGGAGCTCTGGGGGTTGCTCCGGAGCACCTAAAAGCGGGGCTCCGCTTCGGAGCTCCGGATCTTGGAGCTCCAGGGCACATCTCTAAACAAAACTTGAATTTGTAATACTATTTACCATATCATTACCCTGCCATTATAAAAATTTCTAGAAGCACAAATTTATAAAAAAAGAATATTTGCCTTTGGAATTTCGCAACGTGTAAAGCTGAACAAGGTCACCATTTTTAGTTTTACCAAATTCTTTCCCTGATATTGTCATAATTCCGTTGAAGCAACGTATTTTCTAAATTATTTAAAAAAGTATAATGTAAAATTAACGATTAAACCTGAATATTCATCGGAAATCATCGATATTTTTAATAAAATTCCAACAAAACAATAATAAAAGTATCATTTTTATTACGTTAAAAGGCTCATAAGTTTTTTTTTTAAACGCGTTGTTTGTATAATAAACTCTCAATATAACAAACAATTGATTCAGAAATCGAAATTTTAAAATCTAAGCAGCCTAAGAGTTCTTTTTCTAGTAACGTAAAAAATATAAAAGTAGAAGTAATTTGGCATTTTTAAACAAGTTTAAGAAGAAGCTTAATTGACAATGATCACGAAATTACGTGCGTTTAAATGTAAACAAATTGTTTATGGGGCAATTAAAACTTTAACGACATAAAAAACTAACAAAAGCGTGTCTCAAATCCTACAACTGAGACTAATAAAATTTACCCAGACGATTATATGATTAGAGCTTTTTTTTAAATTTAATCCAAATTTATTATATCTATGATTATTAGCTTATATATCTAAGTACTGTATCAATGGCAAATTTTGTCTTATGCTGATTGTTTGTAAAATATAATAAATTTTACTAAAAAAAATTCTACTTTAAAGGTGCGGAACGGAGTCAAAATTTTTGTCTTCGGTTTTGATGATTTTTGTAAAAACCTTATTCCTACGAATAGGTCACAAAAATTTTTTCGCTAAAATATTTTCATGGGTTCAGGAGATATGACCCCCAAAATTGCATTTTTTCGAAATTCTTTACTTAAAAAATTTTTTCATGATTATACAATTTTATTGTAAAAAAATTTTTTTATTGAAAGAAAGCGGCTACTTTCTACTTTAATTTGATACCTTGATTGTTAACATTGGGGAAATATTTGTCGAGATATTACGTTTCCCGTACAAAAAGTCATCAATTTTTTTGTTAAAAACACCAAACGATGGCAGTGATTTGATTAAGTTTACCCAACATTTTTGCCTACACTTCGTATTTTTAGCAAAAAACTTGCGGGTTTTTTGTACGGGAAACGCAATATTTCGAGAAATACTGTTCCAATTTTGTGGAGTATTGGAGGCAGAGATATTAAGGCTAGCATTAAACAAAACCAAATTTTCTTAAGTGCATCTTTTGGATTTTTTAAAATGCTATTTTAAAACAACCCATTTGAATTGTGTAAATTTTTCATTATTTTTTTATATACAATATTATATATAAAAGATCCAATTATGTTCACCAGACAAACCAAAATATTTTCTTATGACTTAAGAACCTCGTAAAAATTAAATCATTTAACCAATTAAAAATTGCAAGTGGATAGTACGATTTTTTTAAAAGAATTTTCTATTAAAAATTTTGGACAAGGCCAAAAACTGGAAGGAGAACAATAAAAAATATGGTAATCGGTTCAGTTTGGCTATAATTTGCTCCAATCAATATTGTGAAAAGTACATGGTAAATTGTTTTTTAAAATAAAATTTAAAAAAAATATTACGCCACAAGTTCATAACACAAGAATGATAAATCAAATCGTTTTATTATGCAGGTTTTTATAATGCACTAGAAATATGAAAGCTTTTTAGTAAACAGAACGCCTGTTTAAACCTTTTAGTGGTGTACAGATTTTCCGATTAATGAAACAGATTGGCATCGCTATGGCAAAAATAAGTCACAACCAAAAAGAAATAACGTGTTTTTCGCACTCATGGCTTTTTTATATGAAAAAAGTGTTACAATAACCTTATTTTATGTTCATTTTGACTTGTTTCGTCGTGGTGTACTGCTCTCCATATTTTTGCGCGAATCGACGTAAAAATTATATCACAACGCGCTAAATTCCTTTTTAATTTATACGATATTACACTGAAAACTTACATTTTGCTTCCATATTTTGAAACAGAAGGCAAAGCGCAGGGCCAACCAAAATAAAAATATTATCATTTCTGGAACCAAATAACCTTTCTGATAATTAAAACGCCTCAGAAGCGAATGGAAAATAGCGTTTCGCGTGTCAGTGTATTTAAACAGAAGCGACCAAAAATAATTATGGTAACTGACATAAATTCGACCAGTCTTAGTTTCGGCCACCTATTATTCTTGCCATATTAAATGAACTGAAAACAGTGAAATTAATGACATGACATACGAACCATCATACCCAGTTCGTTTTATAACTTTGAGGGTGGCAAAAATAGCAACCAGTGGCTAAATTAAGGCTGGCTGAATTTATGTCAGTTACCCCACTGTGAACTGCGCCAATAATCAAGCAAATCAAAATGGTAAAATAAAACTGATACGGCATTAATTATGCAAATTTTAATCACGCATACAGTATTACATATGTGGCGTAAAATGCGTATCAAAATTTATTCACCCACCCTTAACATATGTTTCCTTTAAAAAGCTATCGTAAAACGCAAACATAAAAAGTTTTCTAAATCAGCTAAAACCTTACTATCTTTTTAGCCAGTTTTTAAAATATAATTCCTTAAAATTCTATATGCAAATTTTAAGTTAGTTAGCTAACAATAGGCAAATAAAAATCTTAGCGGCATCAGGGAGCGCAGGTTTCAAATATGGGGTGGGGCTCTTGTATTTGGGTATTCCCACGTTGTAACACTGGCCCTACGGCGCCCGTACATGTTAAAAATTCCGCCGCTTGAATCCATTAGGTTATGGGCAGGCATACATACCAAGCTGTGTGTTCCCACGTAGCGCGTATGTGACTAATTGAGCATGCATCTAATCAATTAGTAGTTAGAAGGTTCCTAATTCTTTCCCACAGGCAGTTGACTGGAGTTGCGTTCATGTGGTTAAACCTTATCAAAAGGTAAGGGTCGTCTTTATAAATATTATCTTGTATAGGCTTTAGCCTTAAAAGAGTCGCCGCGTAACCTAAGCCTGACCATACCCCAAATGGTTGGATTCAAGGTTCTATAAGCTTGGCGAAAGATTTATCTTCTAATTAATTGTGTATTTGTCTTGTTGACCTTCAGCTAGAAGAAGCCAGTGTTCAGTTTAGTAATAGAAATAGAGGGAAGAACCCTTCCCTCTATTTCTATTATTTGTCAACTTACTATTCGACGACTTATATGGCATTTGCAGGAATTAACTGCGCATCCCAGACAGACGCCTGACCAGACTTCCACACTTTCCGTCTTGAATTATGTGAGTAGAGCTTTGCTCCTTGGGTAATCGGTGGGTGAAACCGAGCTTTCCTTTTTCTTAAAAATTGGCGCAAGACAAGAGAACCTCTAAAGTTCCTTGTCCTCTTTTTAATCTTCCCTTTGGAATCAATTGCTACGGTCACCGCGCTGGCTTACTTTATTTGCGTTATAGTTTACTTAAAAATAATAAAAGTTGTTTAAAAATTGTTCTTGTTAGATTTTGTAAAATAAGCGCAAACGCTTATAAATATTTGTGTAACTTGCAACCGTAATAAATATCAATCTTTATTAAATCAGTGTCAAGATTATATAATCAAACATGCATAATTTTAGCTATTCATCCTTTTAAAAACCCGACCCTCGGTCCCCTCCCCCGTCCCCCCACCCACCCCCCCCCCGGCGACAAGCAAACGAGACAACCCCCAAAAAAAAAAAAAAAACAAAAACACCCACCCGAAAAAACCAGAGAAACAAAAAGAAAAACACCCGAACCGAAAAAAGAAAGAAATCCCACACCGGCCGCATTGCCCTTGCAGCCGTTTGGTCCACAACTAAAAGACCATTAGGAATTTTCCCACAAGCTTGCTCGCCTCCCACTCCCACTGTTTTCCTGAAGAAAGCGTAAGTGAATTTTTATCATTTAGTTCAGCCGTGAGAGTTTTACTCTCTGAGAGAGATCGACCTACGCGCATAACACTGGCTTTGCGCTACACGTAACACCCAAGTATGATCTTGTTGATTGATACCGACTAGTTGATTGATAGAGTTAATCGCTGTGAAATTCATACAGAAATCAATAGTCAGAAAAGGATTCCACTACCGTGGGACAAAAGTTTCACCGTGGATGGATGAAAGTTAATGGTGGTACAGAGGTAAAGGCGATCACAGGAACACTTTAAATAAGATCACTGTTTTAAGTACCTATCTAAATAGAAAAGCAAAAAAATTGATAATAATATTTTTGTTGATGTTAATTAGAGGAAATCAGAGCTGTTTAGTACTAAACTTTGCGTTGTTAGCTATCTAGCAGGTTATCTGCATTACTTGCCAATACCAAAATGTCTTTTAGACTTGCTATAAAGACGCGATAAAAATGAGAAAGGGTTATAAGGATCTTGGTATTGTATTTAGCTCGTTTTTTTATAATGTATTTTTTGTCAAACCTGCCAAACGAAAATGGCCATAAAAGAACTTAATAATAAATATAAAATCGTGACTAAATAAAAACTAAAAAAATGCCTGCCAGTGCTTCCTCATGGCCAAAAATGGTAATTAAAATGATGCAACTTTAGTTTTTGAAATGAGCAGGAATATATTATCGATTTTCTTTTTTAACTTCAACTAAATAAACTTATGGTCCACTTCAACTAAATAGGCTTGTGGCCACAAAGAAGTACTAATTACTGGGGGGGATTGCGGGGGTTGTGAGAGTTTGGAGTATGCCAATCTTTAAAAAAAATTTGTACACATTTTTTTAATTTGAAAACTTTGTTTGTAAGCCATCTAATTACGCTTGTTTGAAATGTAATCTTTAATGTTTATTCAGTTATAATGGTTTACGAATACTAAACACTGATATAAACTGAGGTCATAAAAAAGAATCACAAAAAACACAATTGATGTTACATTAAATTAATATGTGTATTATAAATTTAATAGGGAATTGATTGTGACGGAGTCTAGTTTTTTTCAAAATATAGGTAATGATTTACGAAGAACAATTGATTTTTCTAATGTGTTCCAAAATTTAATTACTCTATGACAAAAATAATATTTTTGTATATCTAAAGGACATTTTGAGACTTTTAATTTGAGGCCATTACTTCTGGTGGAATTTTCATTAAGCTGAAAAAACTCTTAATGGGAAACGTCAACTAATTGAGTATTTTATATGTTATAGTTAAATCATTTTTTTATTCTACAACATTTTAGGCTTTCTAAACCAAGCCTGGTCAAACGATTTTCATAGCTAGTGTTTTTCATACTGCAATAAGAAAATAATTTGCGTGTAAATCATCTTTGAACTCGTTCAATTGGGATTATATGTTTTTGAAGCCATGGTGACCACACTGCTGTCTTGTATTCTACAAGAAGATGCACATAGGTAGTGATCGCTTTAACAAGTATGATGGGATTTTTTGTTGGAAACGTTCTAAACAAAATTGAACAACGACCTAATGCCTTTTTTTGCTATGTTGTGACAGTGTGTGCTTGATTTTAAGTTTTTATTGATATAGATACCAAGATCTTTCACAGTGTCAACTGACTCTAAGTGTATGTTTTCAAAATAATGGTCTAAATCATTATTGTGATAACCTAATTTGAGAACATTGCATTTATTAAAAGCTACCAACAATTGCCAAGATTTTGACCACTCACAAAACTTACGCAGGCATGATTTAAAATTGTTTTGATTTTATTGTTTTTTAAATGAGCAATATAACTTTGTATCATCGGCAAACATTTTCACCTGACAGTCATTGCCAATAAAAGCAGGAAGATCATTAACGTATAGCAAAAAAAGAAGTGAAGATACAGTAGGGACCCGCCCTGAGGAACCCCACTCCTAACGTTAGCATAATCAGAATAAGTGTCGTTTATACAGACTCTGTGACGGCGATTAGATGAATAGTTTGGAATCCAATTAATTAACTTGTAGCCAAAACCGTACGCTTTAAGTTTTATTGTTAATTTTTTATGGCAAACCGAATCAAACGCCTTAGCATAGTCAATATAAACGACGTTGACATTCATATTTTTATCTAAGGCTTTTGTCCAATCATTACGGCAGGTCAGAAGCTGTGGACCGGTGGACCGTCGCGATAGAAACCCCAATTGGTTGGTTTTTTGATATTAACCCATTCGCTCGCAAGTGCTTTAGCATACTGTCGTAAATAATTGACTCTGCGATTTTACAGGGAATGCTGGTAAGACTAATTCCTCGATAGTTGTGTGAGGAACTTGTAATTTCTTTTTATATATTGGATTTACAAGTGCTTCTTTCCAGATTTTAGGTAAGTTTCCTGTTATCATTGATTTTTTGAAAAGATTAGCCAATGAATAGGCAAGTGTTTGCGATGAATTTTTCCAATAAAAAGGAATACCTCCAGAAAAAGGAATACCTTCTGGCGTTTTAGACACTTTTTGCATAATTGAGTCAATTTTTTAAGACAGTATTTATGGGAAAAGGGACTGTGCTTAAATCAATATTATTAGGCACAAGTTTTTCAAAATCAGGTGTTTTGCCATTATTCTCCACAAATACGCTTGAAAATTGTTTTAAAAGCACGTTGAATTTATCAAGATCCGTTTCTGCATAACCACCGTTATGTTTTTTTAAAGGTGGAATGCTATTGAAACTGGAAACCCCCATTAGTCTAAAAAAGTTTTGATTATGTATTTTCAAAATAAAGTCGCAGTACTATTGCGATTCATCTTATAAAATTAAGAAATATTTTTTCTGATTTCTTGGAATCAAAGCCGTCTGGTTTTATATCAGTCCAAAATAAAATACAAAAGATCGTTTTGTAAGTACTAAAGTTTTTTCCTTTTTATTACTTTGCTAAATCACAAATTGTGAGCTGAAAAACAACTGTAAAGTTATAGACTAAAGCTAGTCTTCCAGGCTGAAATTAAGGGCGTAACCGCTCTCTGTGAGGAAGAAATAAACAATAAACCCGTCGGCAAGGAAATTAAAAAAAAGTTTTCAGCGGTTATGTAACCAATTATTATTTAGTTGCGTCATGCGTTTCTCTGCACGTGATATTTTCTTAAAAAACGAGTGGTTACTTTACCACTCATCTATTTTCACCCTGATAGAATTTATCTTTAGTTCTGAATAAGCGTGAATGTGCGAGAGAGGGTACAAAAAGAAAAAAATTAAATTTAAAAAAATTCAGTTTTTTTTTGTTCCTTTAGTTTAAACTTATATTTAAACAAAAATGCTACACGATGATATGTTTAACTATGTTGAGCTACTTTAAAATATTAGTTTGTTCTAAATAAATTTTGGTTTTTTGATTAAACATCACAATAGTTAGAAATCATCACTAAAATTGTATTTACGTGAACAATGATTTTGAATTAGCAAAAATAAAGTTGAATTTTGTGCTTTGAAACTAATTTCAAACCTACATCAGTTTTTTTAATGATTTGATTGTAAAACTATTCAAAATTTAAAAATTAATTTTAAAAAGTCCATGCCAAACTTTTAAATAGGAGCATTTCTTTAATTGAAACATTAAAAAAGTGGTTACCAAGAACGACAGCAGCGCTGTACCTACGAAGCGGCAAAAAACTAAAAATCCCCAAAAAATGATTTTGCTTTTGTTATATTAAAAATTATTTAGAAAATTTTAAAGGGAAGAGGTTGAGGTTTCGAACTAATATGTATTTGAAATATTTGAAACTGTAAAATTTGCTAGTCGCTTGATGTTTCCCAATTTTCCTCCGACATATGATTGGCACTATTTGTCATTGTACCCTCTTCCTACACTAAAAAAAACTAATTCAGAACTAGTATATACTACTATTTTTTAAAGTTGGTGTAAGTATAATATATATGTATTTAAACTTTTACAATTGTGTATTGTTATAAGCAATAAACATAAAAACATAGTTTTCTACGACATTCATTTATATAAAATTTTTATACAATGATTTGATAATTTAAAAATTACACTTTAGTATTTACAAAAACAAAATAACTATATATATATCACATTATTGGTAACAAACGACAAACTTTAGAAAACAACATTAGTTCTCTTTCTTAAGAAATAGAGCTGTTCAAAAATAATTTTAATTTATGGAACCACCCACAAATTTTGCTTAGATAAGCAGACCTTATGTTTTACAGACTATCTATGTTAACAGTAATATTATATTATTATTATTATTGTTATTATTACTAAACAATGAGAAAAATAATCAAAAAACGTCTGCGGTCTGCAATATTTTAATATTTTACCTGTTGTAGCGTGTAATTAAAATCTTGTGTTTTTTATACATCATAAATACATCCTTAAGACGTGTAAAGAATATAATACCAGTATCAATTTTTACTAACAACAAAATAGTAGATGTATTTTAATAGATGTTAATAAATAGATGTTGCTAAAAGTGTAAGCCTAAACCCAAACCTAGGTTCTAAATTTGGTTAAGTTCTAAAAAACAGTAAATGAATAGAACGACTTTTTAACAGAGTCGATAAAAATAAACAATATTTTTTGTGTGGATGATTTTTAAAATCCACCCCTCCTTGTTGTTAAAAAGTTACCAAAATTTTATTTGTAAATGTAGAAGATATATTTTAATGGTTTAAAAATGAATATATCGGTTCGTATAGTTAAAAATGCGACGAAATAAAAAAAACACGATGCTTTTTTTCAACTTTTTTTTGGGGGAAATGTGTTTTTATTTTCTGGTTGGAATTGAACAAAATTCTAAATTTTGAGCTTTTTTTTATCTTAGCTATTTTTCCAATAGTTTTTATTGTTTATTAATTGAAAGGAATTTTATTAATTGATGATGCCTGATCTTTAAGCATTTTACACGTTTTTTGTGTTATAATTAATCTTTTAACGACACAATTAAAAATTGAAAAATAAAATAATAACAAAATTAAATCTATTAAAGTAAAATTTTTAGTCGTGGTAATGATAATTTTGCTATCACTTGCTTAAACTAATTTACATATGACTTCCTGACGTAAGTTATTCAATCTTTTTTTAATTCTTCTTTTTGTATAACAGAGTATAGAAACAACGCAAACCCGAGATCAGTTCAAAGTTTTTGCAGCAATAGCTATAATGTTTTCCAGTTCCAATTCTAAGTGAACTTAAATCGTTTTTAGTTCTTAACAAAGTTCTTAACCATTTTCCGAAACTGTATTTGCAGTTTTACCATTTGGTTCTTCTGTTATTTCTATAAATAACTTTTATTAAGTATATTTGAACGTTTAAATATTCATAAAAATTTGCAAAAAAAAGTCAGTAAAAAATTTTGTCTCTGCACACAAAAAAGTAAAAAAAAAGATTTGGGTTAAATGGAGCCGAGAATATTTGCAATCGGTACTTAAAGCCTAAAAGGGAAACTTAAAAAAATTCTGTTAAAAATCACATCTATTTTATGTTGATTGTGATCATTTCTACAGCAGCAATGACAATACATACACGATGAGATCCAAAACTATAGGCACCTAGCACTGGAACTCGGTTTATACAAGAAGTATGCAATAAACATAGCGAGTCACCATAATGGATAATTACCGTATCTCCTACTTATCTTTTGTAGTATGCAGATCAATCGATCGAAATTTCGCGCGCTTTTGAGGGTTGATCTGCATACTACGAAAGATAAGTAGGAGATACGGTAATTATCCATTATGGTGACTCGCTATGTTTATTGCATACTTCATGTATAAACTGAGTTCCAGTGCTAGGTGCCTATACATAAAAATTTTTGATCGGTTAAGGAGTTATCTTAACGAAAAGAATAATACTATTTTTTCCTATATTAATTGTTTTAGCTTCATTTTATTGGTTCTACTTAATACTTTGAAACTTGATTTTTACATAAATACAGCTATATTAATTTTTTAAATTGATTTTTAATTTTTAACTAAAAGGCATTACTACTTGTAGGAGACGTGACCTCTGATTTTTCTGAAATATCTGCCTCTGAGATTGTTGCATCCGAGTAATTAATTTTTGCGTCTGGAAGTTTTATCAAATCTTCTATTTTGTTGTTACAATCGCACGGGGGGCATTGTTCCTCGACTAAAATACATTAACCTTGTTTAGCAAAGTAACGAGGTACAAGCGAAGTCTAGAATTAATACAACCAACTCGACTCGTCATATGGATTTTGTTTTGTAAGTTTAATGTTCATTAAATTAACATTGAAAGCTTTTAAAAATTGTAACAAATTTTTAAATTTTATTAAATTCCTACGGAAACATGGAATATCCTGCAAAATATGTTTGCGCAGCACTCAAAACGATGCGAAAAATCTAAGTAAATTTTAAAACTAAAAATTTTTAATGTGATTTTCACAAAAACTGTTTTTAGTAATTAGCTAAAAGGCATTAATACACAAACAGGCCCTTGATGTACATTTTGTTTAAACTCCCCGCCAAATTTAAATTTTTAATATTCAGACCTGTGCACGGTCTGGAAATGCCCCCCCCGTTTTATTTGAGGATTTGCCCCCCCCCCCCCGCCAAAAAATGAAAAAGTACCCTAAAATTATGACGTCATTTTTAACCTATGATGACGCCATCATCGCGAATTTTTTGCAGTTTTTAGCCTATTTCAATGTATTTTAAGCCATTTTGGACATATTTTTACCTTATTTTCGCTTTTTTTGTCCCTTTTTTCCCTTTTCCTTTCTTTTTTTCTCTTTTTTCCTTTTTTTTTCTCTTTTTTTTCTTTCCTTCCTGCTTGCCCCCCCGTTTTATTGCCCCCCGTTTCAAAAAAATTGCCACCCCCCGTTTTGGCCGTGCCCCCCCCTCCGATAAACTACCGGGGAGGCGGCTTGCACAGGTCTGAATATAAAAATTTAAAATTTACTTTGCAGACAAAAGCAGCATATATTTCAGCCCATCGTTTTTATTATAGACATGTGTGAAGCAGATATACAGGAAACATGAAGCCCAGAGATTTCGAGGCCATTAAAAAAATTTAAATTTAAAGATCTGCAGGGTAACTGACTTAAATTCGGCCAGCCTTATTTTCGGCCACCGGCTGAAATTTTTGCAATTGCGCAAAGTTAAACTGAACTGCGTAAGGCTAGATGACATTACGATCTATTTAGCCATACGCAGTTTATTTTATAAATTTGCGTATGTGACAAAATAAAAGTCAGAGGCCGAAATTAAGACTGGTTAAATTTTACATTTTACATTTTTAACTTGCTAATTAGATGCATGCGATGTTTGTTAGCGGGCCGACATTTGGACGTCTAGCACGGTCCGGTCTGTAAGTTTTTTGGCCTTTTTTGGTTAGGCCTGGCCCGGCGAGGCATATATCTTGAAAATAAGACTAGAATTTTAAATTGAAATGAAAAAATTAATTACTGGGTTTTAGGCTCTAAAAAGTTTTACAGGCTACAAGTTTTCGTAGTTAATTAAATTTTCAGTAGTGATTTAAATCTACCTCTACAGGCAAAAAAATCAAAATATCATTCTATTAATAGGAGTCAGAGATAAGTAGTAGGATACAAAATCTTTAGAGCTACAAACTGAGAATTTAGAGCCATTAAAAATTAGAGCCATTTAAATTGGAGCCACGAGCAATAGGAACTTGGAGCCTTTGGTTGGACCCTAAGGAAAAATTGGTTTGAACTTGGATTTAGGCTTCGCTTAGGCTTACTTGGGTAAACGTTTTAGCGATTTTTAATTTCGGCTTCAAGTTCTCATATTAAGGCTTCAAGTTCCTTATTTTTGGCTTCAAGTTCCAGCTCCAAGTTCTCTAGGCTTTCTAGACCGTAAATCAGTAGTAATAGGCAACGATAGTAAATGCTTCAAAAAAAGTAGGTGGACAAAAAAAATTCTCCCAATAAAACTCATCTTACTTGGTTAATATTTGATTTTGTACAAGTTCAATGATTTACAAAAAGAGCTAAACAAATACTTGATTTTGGCTTTCTGTTTAACACTTGGACGGTGCCGTGGGAAGCTGAGTCCACATGAACATGGGATATAGTGTCAAAATGTTCCCCCGGTCTTTTCATACTCACTGGTAACGCACGCGCCACCTTGTCTTCGGGTTCATTATTATCCGTGTCATTAATCTGAAATATGATATATTTAGATTAATTAAGTTTATAGTTTAATTAAAACTTGAGAATAATCCTCGATTACTTCAGTATAAAACCGGAAAACTATTGGATTTTGTATATGAAAATTTAACTCAAAATTTAGGAAAACAATTGGAAGAAGATGTCATTTTTATTTTTGGGTTCATTACTTATTATTCAGTTTATTGTATAAACACATCATAGTTAAACCGCCAATCTTTTAATTTAACATGTGATTATAGCCGGTGTCGTAGAATAGATCTTCCCCCATTACAGATCTTCCCCCCCCCCCGGAAGATTTATTCTGGTTCACGCCAGAACAGATCTTCCCCCCTCAGAATATTTATTCCCCCCTGTGTTAAAGCATACAGCAAAAATTTGCATAAAATTCTTAACAGAGAGGGGAAGATTTATTCTGGTGTTCACTCTAGAATAAATCTTCCCCCTTCCTATAAATCATGTAACAATTATTTGCATATTAAACACAACATCCTTTTTTGTTTTTTGCGTCATTTCGTTTTTTTTTCTTTTAATAAAAAAATTTATAAAAAATACTCGAGGTTTCAGATCAAAGAATTGGTAATAAACACAAAAAAATAAATTTTATTCTAATCAAACATTTGAGATGTCCGAAATATTTTTAAAAAACTTGCCTTTTTTAAATTAACACCTTTTGAATGTTTTACTTAAAATTAGGATTTCGATCCTATAAAGATAAAATGTGAACCCTAAGCAAAACTAAGCAGAAAACTTAAATTCAAAATATTAACCGTTTAAAATATTAAGCAACATATTATGAAAAAAGTTAGAACTCGTAGGAAAGTTTGGCGGCGCCAGAAAAAATACATTCTGCATATCTTCGGAAAATATCACTTACTGATTAAAGACAAAAAAACTTTTTTCCTAAGCCTAAGCAAAACCTAAAAATCAACCTAACCTAAACAACCAAAAAAATAACAACTTTAAACCTGTTTAATGTTGAATTAACTGCTGAACATGAAGAAGATTGTTTTGTTTTCGTATTGACTTTTAAATAAAAAAAACTAAAAACTTATGGATACTCATAATCTAATTTTTTTTTCTTCTTATTTCAGTTTTTGTCTATATATTATGTTTTATAAGAAGCAAAAACTGAAAGGTAAATAATGAATTAAATACTGATCGAAAAGAAATTAAACTGGTGTCATTTTTTCATGTCTTTTTTTATTATACTTTGTCTTAAAAATTGATAAACTTAAAAAAAGCCTTTTCACGATATTAATTTTCTTAAAAAAATATTTAGTTTATTTAATTATGGCATATTTTTTACATACTCAAACAAACGAACTAATGCAAACGTATTTTTTATCTCCGAAAACCAACTAAATAATACTTAATTATTAATGTCAATGCTCAACTGTTTTTTGAATTAACAACAATTAAAGCTAAAGTTGATTTATATAAAAATACAAAAACAAACTATTTTTTTCTAAACGTAACATTTTAACCTTCTGTGTTAAAAATTATGTTTTTAGAATTTGCCCTAACAAACTCTCGCGTATCATTTTTGAAATTTATGCAAATTTTTGAGGGGGGAAGATTTATTCTGGTGTGTGAACCAGAATAGATCTTCCGGGGGGAATAACTATTCTGAGGAGGGAAGATTTATTCTGGCGTAAATCAGAATAAATCTTCCGGGGGGAAGATCCATTCTAGAGCGCACCAGAACAAATTTTCCGGGGGGAAGATCTATTCTAGAGCGCACTAGAATAAATCTTCCGGGGGAAAGAAAAATAAGGGGGAAGATCTATTCTGCGACACCGGCATCCAGCGCGGTGATTACTACAAAACCGCACATCACCGTTTAATTACAGTGAATATCGTACTGGGTGCCGGATATACTTACATGATGAGTGGTTTAACTACAATGCGTCAATAGCGTATTGGATTTTTGTTTAAAAATTATTTTTCGGAAAAAATTATAAAGCATTGTTTGGTGTTCGATTTTACTCCGCCTATTTTTACCTATGCAATTTTTTTAAAGGTCTTTCTGTAGATTCAAATTTCTGTCGCAAGTTTTCATAAATAACACAATTGCGATTGAAAACTTTTTAATATTTTTACGTAAATTATGCACGCTTAAAAAACTTTCGTTTTCAACTCAGGATTTCAACTTAATTCTGGCAATTTCTAGAGATTATAACGGACATTAATATAAAGTTTACATGGCAGTCAGAAACACCGGTCCGGTATGTTCATCCAAAAATCGCCGGTCTGTTTACGCATTCCCTAAGGTTCCGGTATCATATGATATTTTGACTCCCGGTGTAGAATGACTCCCATCGGGAAAAAATGACTCCCCTTATTAACATTGGGTAGCCTCATTCCAGACCGGGATATATTTGACTCCCCCAAAATTTCCATACATTATTACTTAAAACTGTGCACGTCCGCTCACTATATTTAACGTGTGTAAGTTCATTGTTAGTTAGGCTAAGCCTAAGCCTAAGCCTAAGCCTAAGCCTAAACCTAAGTTTTGTGGTCTGATCGGCAAAACCATTGCATTTACATTTATATTGAAAACAGGCATGTGTCATAGTATACACAATTAAGAATAAGTGACATCTAACCAGCGCAAAATGTATGATAAAAATTAAAATTAATTTTTAAAAGTTTTTACAATACAAGAAACAGGGGAGTCATTTTATCCCGCAGGGAGTCATTCTGCACCAGCGTACAACCGGTGTAGAATGACCGGGGAGTCATTCTACACCGGTGTATTTTAACCCCGGGAGTCAAAAAAAAGGGGAGTCGAAATATCCCGCTACACCGGTAATGTAAACCTCACAAAAGAACCCAATTTAAGTTTGGTAAAAACATCCTGTTTAAAGAAGGCTATACAAATAAGCTATATAATATAATTTCCAATCACATCAATTGGGGTATAAAAAAAACTTATTAAAAGATCTGAGGTATGGTTGTAATATTTTTTTTGTTTTGAACTAAGTGAGGGATAATTGTTTCCAAATTATATTTTTCCTTTAACTGTACAACGATACTCAGCTACGAAACTTGCGTTTTTCATTTTTGGATAAAAGGAACCCCGATTCCTACTTAGTTTTAAGCTTCAAGACTGTTGTGTAAAGATTAATTCCTGTTTTAATGTCCGCTATGGCCTCTAGGAATTACCACAATTAAGTATTAAAATTTTGAGCAGAAAACCAAATTTTTAATCGTGCATAATTTACATAAAAATATACCAAAAAGTTTAAAATTGCATTTTTGTCTTTTACTGATATGACACACGTTACAATGACTTGCTGAAGCAATAGAATAAAAAGTCGATTTAACTCCATTTACGTTTAAAATTGGATTTAAATTAAAATAACATCTAAACCCAAGCAATGTTATTTTCAAAAAATGTCATATTATTTTTTAAATATCCTGGATTAAACCGTCATTTATCATGCTCCGAGCTATCATTAGAAGCAGAGGAAACTTCGGAGCTCCGGATCTTTGCTTTAAAAAAAATAATTTAAGCTTATTTAACCTTGAAATATGTTGTAAGTTAATTCTTTTGCATTTTTAGTACTATTTATTCGTTTTTAATAAGTTTGAAAAAAATTTGGTGTAAAAAATTCTTTGACAAAATAATCAATTGCATTTAGTTCAAAAATAGGGTAAAGCTCCGGAGATTTACAACTTCATGAGTTGCTTCGGAGCTCCGAAAAGTAAGTGTTTGCTCTGGAACTTCGACCTTTCAAAGTCTGGATCAGTCTTGAAAAACATTACTAGTAATCACACCCTTTATCGCAAAGGACTATTTAACATATTTTGGTGTTCCACTTTTGTTTTTTGCAGGAAAAAGGTGGATTCTGACGAAATCTAAGCCTCATATAAAACTGGAAAATTAAAAACGTTTGGATTTATACATTGCTTATGTAAAATAGTAAAAGTCAATAGAAAAATGGAAAATTAAAAACGTTTGGACTGGATTTATACACTGCTTATGATTCAACCTGAAGTCAAACGAAATTGTTTATACTTAAACTTAGTAAGTAATTATATGTGTATATACTTTTGAGTGATAATCTGGTTTCCAGACGAAGGTGTAGTATATAGATAGAACGACTGCAGGCGTCGACACGGCTATCACATAACCAAACACGGTCGCCAAACGTACCCATCTGAAAATAAACTTATATACTAAGAAAATATAAATGTAAGAGCCGAACTGCACCTAAAAATAGCTAAAAGTTGCCAACAATGCGCGTTAATAATAAAAATAATGGGTTAGGAAACAAAATGAAAAGTAAATCGGGGTTTATGAAAAAAAACTTTAGCAGTTATATGTATTAAAATGATGTAAAGATTGCGGGAATACACAAAAATCTGGCGTAAATATATCTAGCAATATCACAAATTTTTGAAAAATGCGTTCCGAAAAAAAGATTAATAAGTACGTTTTTTTGTTACCAATAAATGGCTTCGTAAACGTTAAGTTTCCAGGACTATCATTATTTTTGACTCTAATTATTTGGCAGCTGAAAACAAAACGCAATATTAGATCTTTTTTTCATATAAAAACCGCTGCACACGTTTCAAGCTTTAACTTTTTAATTTTTGTTGAATTTGAATTTTAGTGTGATTTACTGGCTTTTAAATTAAGGTATAATGTCAGCAAAAAAATTAAATACAAATTAGTTGAAAAATAAATAATTATTCTTAACTAATTTTTTGTGGTTTTTTATTTGACATGGATAAAACTGATAAACTTATTACAAAAACTATTAAAACAGTAATTGTTTTTTCAAGAAGAAAATAATTTAAACTTACTTTTTGTTTGCTCTTTGAGTGAACTTTGCTCGTTTGTCACTGGTATAGACAGGCGCTTTGTTCCTAGTAGAACGATAGTTTACATTATTTTCCATTGTTTTGAATTAAACAATTTTAAACCACAATCAAAAATTTATATACGAATCAACATGATATATTTTTATTAACATGTTAAGATAGAAATAACCGCATTTTATTTTGTTAAAGCAAAAATAAATTTTTGCATCAGAGTAAGCGGTAAATCCATTTTATTTTTGAAATCCAACGTTTCAATTCACTCGAACTCTCTTCAGCAATTTATTGGTAGTTTCGTTATCATTCAAATGTCCTATTTTTTGTTAAGCGTTGAGATTTTTCACGGGTATTTGTAATGTTTGATGTTGAATATTTTTAAAGAATTATATTCCTAAGAGATTTAGCATTAGACAGAAAACCTAAAAATTCAGCAAAGGGTTATTTTAAAACGAGAGGCTTCACATGTGCGGATAAGCTTTAGAAGAAGCGGCGTACAGCTAACAACTATGCGATATATAAATGCTCTTAAAGAAAGCCTAGTAAAATAAAATTTGGCAGGAAAAATCAATAGCTGCCCGTGAAATAAAACTTAATTATTTTGCGTGATTTTCACGCAATTTATCAAGCATAACTATTATTATAGCTAAGCCTTTAAATTATGCTTTGTTTGCATTAAAAAATTGAAATTAAAGAACAGTGATTTTTTTTCTATGAATTAGATTTGTTTCAATTTAACTTTTTATAAACTATAAATTTCAATACGAACTTTTTTTAAAATTTTTTTCTATAACTATTAGGCAGATGAAATCTAGCTTACCTCGATAATTGCAATATTGAATCGACTATTTAACAACAAAACTATTAAAATTTTTTTACAAAAGCTGTTTAATAATAAAGATCAAAACCAGTATTTTAATAATTATTTATCAAATCTCTCAATTTGAAACCCAAATAAAAAATTTTTAAGGGCTATAGTTGGTTAATTTTTGTATATTTTGTAAAAAGGCAGAATTAAAAAAAATTCTGCGTTTTTATTTGTTTTTTTAAACGTCATAACCGAAAATTTTAATTGGTCCGCTCATGTCTGTATACAGGCCCTGTGCCAGGGGGGAGGCCAGGGGGGCCATGCCCCCCCCCCCTTTCTGGGTTGGCCGGGGCAAAAAATAAGGAAGATGAGGTAGGTCCAGGGGGGTGGCGGGAGGTAAAAGCGAAGGTAACTTCATTATGAACCCTGCTTCTCCCAACCTTCTTTCTTGGGGTATGCCAAAAGTGGATTCTGCCGGTCTGGCTGCCTTGAATTCAATGTAAATAGGTTTTTTTTACCCCTAATTTTAATCATTTTTAATGCTAAATCAAAAAATTTCGCCTCCGGCGGCTGGGGGGACACCCCCCAGACCGCCCGGCGGACGCTCCGCGTCCGCTTGGCGCCGCTTCGCGGCGCAAAATGCGGCGCTTTGCGTCGCATTTTTATTTATTTTCAGTTTTCTAGAGTCTGGCCCCCTCCTTTCAAAAATCCTGGCACAGGCCCTGTCTGTATGCATACTAATTTTCGACGTCAGTCAGATATAATTCAACCATAATTACAAAAAATAAGGTTAAAATTCGGCAAAAAAAGAAAAAAATAAGAAACACAATACTTTTTTTTAAAATAAGCTTTCGAAAGCTTGCGGGTTTTAAAATAAATTTTGCAAATATTTGAATATATTTGTTTGGAAAAACATTTTAAAAATGTAAGTTTTTAATAAATGTCGAAAAAAACTTCAATTTTAAACAAAAATTGGTCAGATCGAAAAATGTAAATAACAAAATAATCAATGTATTTTTAACAAAAAGTTCATCCATTGCATATGTATGGAAAAAATACAAAGTTTTCAAAATAATTTTAAAAATTCCTCACAGACTAACACTATTCATTAATTAACACTGTTAAAACAACTTTAAATCAGTGCGGTAAGCGGTTCATTAATAAATTTTTGGCTGAAAAAAAAAAAACTTTTTAACAAATTTATTTTTTAAAGCAATTTTACTCGTAAAATTTATTAGTTTTTAAATATCAACTAAAGATACATAAAAATGTTTATCAATAGGCACCTTGCACTGTAACTAGGTTTTTACATGAAGTATGCAATAAGCTAGCGAATAAGCATAATGGATAATTACCGTATCACCTACTTATCTTTCGTAGTATGCAGATCAACCGATCGAAAAAGCGCGAATTTCGATCGGTTGATCTGCATACTACGAAAGATAAGTAGGAGATATTGTAATTATCCATTATGGTGGCGCCTATGTATATTGCATACTTCATGTATTAAACGAGTTCTAAGTGCAAGGTGCCTATAGCATTATCACCAAAGCAGATAAAAAAAAAACCTGGGCCGGTTCACTAACGACGTATTGACAGCATGCTAAGTTAACCAAATTTTCAAAACAACTCTATTTAATTTAAAGATATTTTTAATACACTTATTTATTTTTGAATTTTTTAGATTAAGGTCCATCCAAATAAATAATTCTTTAACGCTAAAATCAGAAAAAATAATCAAAATGGATTCACAGCTTGTTCTTTAAATATATATTCATCAGCTTGTAAATTTTTTTCATTCAAATCAGGAATTTGTGACAACATAGATTACCAAAGCTTTTAGGAATTTTCCAATCTATTGACGCAAAATTAAAATCACCAAGCATAATACAAGGAAAAGCGCCGCGAACCCCATTAAATTTCCAAGACATTTAGTTAATGTTATATTTATGGTACTTGATGGAGGAAAATAGACCGTCAAAATTCGTAAAGCTTTGGTTTTTTCAACAATTATATCAAGACGTACATGTTCAATACTACTAGGGTAACTGACTTAATTTCGGAACGCCTTAATTTTGGCCACCAATTTGGGGTGTTAGAAAATTGGCTTATTTTTAAAACACAAAAGAACTAGCAGAAAAGTAACTGGACTAATGTTGAATAAAGTGTTTTTGCAAAAGTTTTTTATTTTTGTTATTCTACATTATTTTATTTATTTATTTATTTATTTACCACAACTATTTTGAATATATAAAAAAAGAAGATTGTCATTTTAAAGTTATACATGGTAGAAGTACAATTAATTACAAAATAGATGGGTTGGGCAGGTAAAGGTGAGAACACGCTTAAGTTACCGCCCTACAAACATCAAAATACAAATACAGTAATAAAAGCAATCAAATTACAATAAAAATTAGAACTATTTATTAATGAGTCAAATTGAAATTAAATTTACGTTAAGTAAAATATAAGCAAAAACATTTTAGACACAAATACCAGTGGGTAAAATTTACAAAACAATTCAAGTTAAAAAAAAGTAATATAAGCAATTTAGGTTAATTAAAAACAATGCAGAAACGGCTCAGATCAAAAGTGTTTAGTTCTTTTTTAAAAGAATAAAAAGAGGTGCTGCAAACAATTTTATTGGGCAAGGAATTCCAAATGTTTACTACACGTTCACTAAAAAAATATTTTCGACAATCATTTTTAGGAATTGTAGCTCGCTTAAGTTTAAGACTATTACCTCTAAAACAATAATTTTGATTTTGAAAGTGAAAAAAGTTTTCTAGATCAACAAGCCCATATAAAATTTTATATACTAAGTACAAATCAAGTTTAAGCCTTCTTATTTCAAGTGAATCTAAATACAGAAATTCTAATCTATTTTTATAATTAGTACATGGAATACAACATTTATAAAAGATCATTCTAGTAAAAAATTTCTGAACACGTTCAATACGAATTATATCCTTGACTAGATAAGGGTTCCACACTGGTGAGTTAAATTCTAATAAGGGACGTACATATATCTTAAAAGCTCTAAGTAACAAGAATGGGTTTTTGGTTTTAAAACATTTTAAAATTAAACTAGCTCTAGAGTACGCTTTAGCGGCTATTGCATTACAATGGTTACTAAATTTTAGTTTACTATTAAGCATTATGCCTAAATCTTTTATATCATTAACTATTTCTAGATTTTTATCATTCAAAGAATAACTGCAACTATCGACAGCACTATTACATACACTTAACACTTTACATTTATGAGCAGACACGCTAAGTTGCCAGTCAGTGGACCAAATTTCAAAATTTTTAAGAGACAAAACTAGATCATTGTTCTCAAAATTTGACCTTGCATGAAAAATTTTACTGTCATCTGCAAAGAGTTTGATACCGCACGTGCCCTCAACACAGTTAACAATGTCGTTTATATAAATAACAAACAAAATTGGTCCAAGCACAGACCCTTGTGGAACCCCAGATTGAACCACCATTGGGTCAGAAATTTTTTCCCCAACTTGAACACGCTGAGTTCTGTTTGAAAAAGTGAAATTATCAACATCTTCATACAAAAAGTGAATTTTTTGCAATTTTCCTAATTTTTGCTTTGTGTTTAAACTGCATCAAATTTAGAACGAAGCAATATATAACCTTAAAATATCAGCTATTTAAGGCTCAAAGTTGTTAATTTTCATGTTTTGATATTTTCTTCAAAATCATTTTGCAATGAGTTTAACTTACTGCGCATTTTAAGATTCCGTTAATTTCGGCCACCTGAAAATTTAGGTGAAAGAACCTGCTGTTTTTTGCTGTTTTTAATTATCATTGTACTACCGTATTTATAAAAAATTTTTTTTGCTGGTTTGACTTTGTTTTGACGTTTTTTAAGCCAAAAATAAAAATTGAACAAAAAATACAAATTATTAAAACCAGTTTTTTAAGGTTTTGACATAATTATTTAAAGTCTTGCTAATAACTATTAAAGTACGCAAAAGGGAAAAATTAAGTTATATGTACCAAGAACAATACCTAAGGGTAAATTTGCAACCTTTAGAAATTTTTATTGTTCGTTTAAGCAATAGTTATGGCCAGTTTTTTGTAGGTGGCCGAAATAAATGGAACGCGCCTTAACTTCGGCCACTTTAAAAAAAAGTTTAAACGCTCACTGATTTTTAAGTGTAACAGGAATATTCCAATTTTGCACTGGAATAACAAACATAGCTATTATTTGATTTTTAGGCCAAATTTTGGCTTGATTGAAAAAGCCAGAAAAAACTTATTTAAAAAAAATAAAAAAGATGGCCGAAATTAACTCAGTTACCCTATACATTTCAGACGTTTTAACAACTACAGTATTCAGCTACAAAAACTGCAACACCTCCGCTTTTACCATTTCTTTCCTTTCTAAAAACATTATAATTTGTTTTTTTGAACCAAATAACAGTTTGGGGTATCAGGCGAGAGGTGAGTTTCAGTTACACAAATTAGTTCATACTCATTGCTTAAAAGTATATCCTGTAAAATACCAATTTTATTATTTAACAATAGCGCATTAAAAAGCTTAAAATTTATTTCATTCCTACCCTTAATTGCCACTACTCTTTTACCTGAGTGACAGGAATTGGAGAAAAATTACAGTTATAGCTTATTAAAATTTAAGAGATATAATATACATATGATGATTAATTTGATTAATTTTAGAGCTGTGTTAAATAAAGTTTAAATTTAAGATTAAATATACTAAGTGATAGACTAACGTCAAATATCGAGCTTGAGTGGAGTTATGTCATGGACCACTTGAAACCAATATAAATCTTCGTTTTTAACAGTTTTAAAAGGTGTCGTAATTCTAAGGAACTTGTCCTGGTTTTGGATAATATTTTAAAATTCAATGAAAAAAGATTGTTTTGCTGTTGTTAAAACAAACTTTTAGAATTTGCGTTTTTATATGACTTTTTAGAAACTAAAGGACATATTAAAAAACCCAAAGATTTTTGTACAAACGTGTACAGATTAGAAATGAGTAATTTAAAACGATTACAACGTAAGTTTATGATTCATTTGAAACAATAGTATATTTTAATTTGAATCAAGTTTTTGTAGTAAAATTACTAATTAGTACGATTTTTGCTTTTAACAATATTTTAATTTAAGTTCTTTAAACTACTCAACCATAACAATTGCTGTAAATAGAAATAATCCTCATTAAGAGAAATTACTTCAAAATAACTTTAAACTTCTTTCAAACCTAACTTATCCGTTTAAGGTCATAATAAGTATTTTAAACAATAAAAAGCGCAAAATGCATTAAAAAGGTTTTTTGGTTAAAAAATTAATGTCTTATACCTTTTGTTTCAAAATCAAAAATTAGTGATAAAATGAACTTTAGAAAACAAAGCACGATATGGTATGTGTTTTTCGGATTTTAACCTTCTCCCTAAGTCAAGATTTAACCCTCACCCCACTACGGACTGATTTTCCCATGTATGTTTAAGAACTTGAGCCAAAACATGTTAAGTCCGACAATTTTGTTAAAATGCAGTAAAAGCCAACATAAACCCACTACAGCTGAAGTATTTCAAATTTAGGGGCGCAACCGCTCTCTGTTAAAATAAAATGGGAATCAAAATGCGCAAGAAAAGATTAAAAAAATAAGTTTAGTGGTAATGTAGCCTATCATTCTTGATTTGCGTTACGTATTCTACTAAACGTCATAGGTTCTTGAAAAACGAGTGGTTATTCAAAGTAAAAGTTAAAGTTTATTACTAGAAAAAAAACATCGTGTAAACACCAAAAAATCGCGAACCAATTACGGTCGCCACAAATAACGAAAACATGGTTTTTTCCTTCTAGAATATGGCTCAAAGGCTTCAAAAAAAAGCACTAATTTGAGCCTATTATTTGGCCAATTATGCTGGAATTCTAAGACACATCGATAAAAAATCAAATAAAAACCTGAGATTACAAAAATTTTCAAAAAATAGAAAGATTTTTAGCTTAAGAAGCTATTTTTTAGGTTAAAACGAAAGTATAAAAAGTATATGTATGTATAATCGCATCAAAATAATCATGATTATTACAGTATACATAGGAAAAATTGTTTTCTTATGCAATTTACCTATGTATTTCTATTATTTGGAATTTAAATAATACATGCATTTTAAACTACAACGGGTTGTTGTTCTATTACGTATTGTATGAATTTACTTTATAAATGATTTAATTATCTTAAATTCCGTCTATTCATGTTTACAGCGCTCCATGACATACATAATGACAGCACTAGCACTCAACCGGAATTTGATGGACAATACGTCAGCAAGCAAAATTAATTATCGTAAAAAAATAATACGGATTTAAGTAATGATTTTTTTTTCAAATTTCAGTAATAATTTTTTTTAATTAGATTTTTTCTTCATGGGTGGCGCGGGAGCGCCACCATTAGTAGAGAACGTGGGTAAATTTTGAAATTCAGAACCTTCTTCTTTTTCTTCTTCTTCTTCTTCTTCTTCTTATTATTATTATTATTATTCCAACGCTCCATCCTTAAAAACGATATTCCTCATTCGTTACTGATTGATCAAAAATAAACATGGGCTCATTAAAAAGAAGAAAAAATTATCCAACTTTCTTAGGAAGCACTTGATTTTTTTTCAAATAATAAATTTATTCAGTAATAAATTTTTTAAATTAGATTTTTTCATTCTAAAAATAACAAAATCAGACAATTGAAACAAAACAAAGTAATAAAATGTTACACGTTTTTCAAGGTATAATTATAATATACGTGGTATAAGTTCAAGAGTGAAAATAAATTTATATGAAATAATTTTTTTGGAAAAAACTCTTGGTTTAAGTTATTTTGCCCGCGGTGGAGACAGCAAATAAAAAAGTTCATTCCAAGAAAATACGGCGACCTAGCAATTTAATGAACAAAAAATAAAATCAAAACATGTTTAAGGAAAAGCAATTTTCAATATTCTCAAATAATATTACAAGAAAATTTTTAATTGTATTTTTATTTTGTATTTAGCTAATGTGTCAAAATTAGTTCTAAAATTTTTAGACTCCAAGTTTTGTGCCTTCAACGATCTTAAATCTTGGAATAAATCTTATAAGTTTTTCTAATTGTCGAAAAAATTGTTAGGGATTGAAGTAGTGTAAGATGCATACGTTGTAACAATGTTTTATTTTATTTAAAATCTATTAGAATTGTTTTTGTGGAACCGTGCTGTTTAGGTCATTCGCAAAAGAAACTGGTATTTTATATTTTATATTTAATATTTTATATTAAAAATATTATATAATGAAGAAACACTTTGTAATTAATTTTTGGCTCAACAATTTTCATTACAAAAAAACTAAGATTTAAAAATTGTTTTGAACTTTGAACGGTATTTTAAAATCTGCAAGAAAAAAGTGATAATTTTTAAAAATACTGAAAGAAAAACGCGAAAACTTGCTAAAAAGCAACAATTTTATTTTTTAGGATTTTTTAATGTTATATTTCAAAAAGTACTGATGTTCCGCAGCAAACTGCAAATTTTATATAATAATTTGTTAAGCTTTTTAATTATGTATTTTATTTTATAATAGTTTAGAAATGTTATTTAGGTGAAAATTAATTTTTTGTGATTTTAGAATTTTGCGCAACTCGTGGTTGTTCCTAACACCATAAACTCACTTCACTATCCAATCTTTAATTTAAAATAAAAAAACGTTTTTGCCAAAATTTTTTGCTTGTTTTAAATTTAGATTTTTTTGCTTAAAAAAATTAAAATAAATTAAAAAAATTAAAAATAAAGTTAAATTAAATAAAAAAATTAAATTAAAATTTAAAAAAACTTTGCTTGTTTAAAATTGTTTTAAATTTTTGCTTGTTTTGGAGACTCAGTCTTAAAAACCGTCCAAGCTCAAGTTAGAACACAAAAAAAAAAAAAAAAAAAAATAAAAAAAAAAAAAAAAAAAAAAAAAAAAAAAAAAAAAAAAAAAAAAAAAAAAAAAAACCAAAAAAAAAAAAGAAAAAAAAACAGGGGCCGGTTGTTCAACGGCGTCCTTATTTTAACGGGGTCCTTAGTTTAACTGGGCCCTCAAACCTCTAAGGGGCCCCTTAGATAAGGGGGTCCTTATCTGTGGTTGCTCAAAACAATTTAACGGGCCGCTTATCTAAGGGGCCCCTTAAATATTTAAGGAACCCCTTATTTCACGCATTCTTCTGTTTATCGCGCGTATTTAACAAATTAGTCGGTTTGTTATGCGTTCAAAACAGTTAATTTTGTTTAATTATAACAGAAAATAAAATAAAGATCGTAAAACAAGTGAAACGTTTTAATAAAACTGATTCTTGTATCCTTACCGAAGTTTACGCAGAGCATCACACGGCAGCACTATGATCGGCAATTTAATCGGCAAAAAAAGGCTTTTGGCAGCTTTATAATCGGCAACCCTATTTTTATACGGAGATAATAATATTAGAGGGTAGGAACGTCACTAGTCTTAAGCATTTAATCTTGGGTAATTATGATAGAAAAATGGTAAAACAAAAAAAATTTTTACTAAAACTAATTCGTGTATTTTTGCCGAAGTTTACGCCAGAGTTTACAAGTTAAAAAAAATACAAGGAACAAATGGTACAAAGTTATCTAATTATATTTACGATATTTTAAACATAAAAAATTTTTAAAAAAAGTTAAACGATGAAACAGATTCAAAATTATCTGAATTCTCAGTTTTTTTACAATAGATACAATAAATAATTTATAATTAAGCTGTCTGTCTGCTGCTATTAGTGATATTCCTACTCTTAATATCGTGCTCCGGTCCTCTGCTCCGGCCAGTTAAAGCGGACATAGCTTTGGAGCTAACGCTTCGCCTCTTAAATAAGAATGTAAATTTATTTATTTTAGCTTGAAACATATTTTAAATTGCTCTATTGGCATTTTAATCCTATTAGTATTATATGTAATAAGTCATGAAATAAACATAGTTTACAAACAATTTGGCAAAATAATCTGTGGCATTACTTTTAAAATATTCATGAAATCAGTACAAACATAATACGGAGCTCAGGAGCTCCAAAGTTTTCTCCAAAGCTCCGAGTTGCTCCAGATTTTAAGCGAACACCACTGGTTACTATACATTACTGTTATACTTTCTCAGCCTGCTTTTTTGCTAAAGCTAATTTAAGCGTAGATCGCTCAAACTTGGTAAACGATTAGAACAAACAAAATACTAACTGCATGCCGATTAAACTGCCATGAATTGTCGCATGATACCAGGAAATCTCGCAATATTATAAAAACTAAATAGTGAGTTTTTCCAAAGCTCCGAAATTCAGAGCGGAACTCCGCTTTTTGGAGCTCCGTTTTATTTATGTATTAATTTTATGAATGAATAATAAATAATTCCATTGTTTTATAATTTTAAATAGTCCAAAAACACGGACAAAACAATTTAACACACATTTCAAGCTTAAATAATCTTTAAATTGTTAATTTAAGGGGCGGACCTACGAAACTTTTCTCCACTTTAAATGGCCGAAGCTTGGAGCGCAAGAACATTGCTTATTTTTTGATAGATTGTTTTTAACAGAAATTTTGATAAACTTATCGATTAGCAGCTAAAAAATCAAAAAATATGAAACATAGACTTGCTTTGTTTCGAAAAAAACAACAAGACTTTTAAACTTAAAAATTGTTTTCGTTTTGTGTTTTTACCACGTTGCTCCGACGACTCAATCACAAATACGAAGAAAAATATAATTTCGAAGTCTGAAATTTTCTAGAAATTTTCGCCAGATTTATATTTCAACGAATATAATTTTGTTGAATCTCATAATTTTGTTTTTCAAACAATATTAAGGGGATAAAACACTTCGGTCGTTGTGCGACTTACGCACAACACTGAAAAAGAAGGCCCCTTAAAAAGATAAGGTAACTACAGAGTTACCTTATTTTTGCCACCTTATCTCGGGATTTTAAGTATGCCCCTTATTATTCAGCAACCCGATTATTTTGAGCCGCCCACTTACCTTAAATTTAACGGGGCCCATTAAACTAAAGGCCCCCTTTAGACTTTTCAGCAACCGGGCCCAACTTTTTAACTGTTATTTATTGTAGATATTAAACGTAAGGGCTTTTCCTGTTAGGTTTTTGGAGCGAGCTGGGGGTCATAAAACTCTACTACACTGTTTAATACTACATTAAAAATTAATTTTTAAATATACTATAAATTATGATATATTTAAAAATTAATTTTCTAGCATTTTAACCTAACACAATTAAATATTTACAAATTTATAAAAACTATTTACATTTACAAACTTATAATTATATAAAAACTAACTTACCCTCAATTAACGAATCGAAACCTAAAATATGTGTGGATTCTTTTTTATTTATTAAAAAATTACATAGATTATTTCTTTATTATTTCATTCACCGAAACATATTAATAAAAAAAAAAACAAAAAAGAAAAAATTATTAAAAAGATACAACGACTAAATAAAACAAAACAAACATCAATAAGCTATCTAAATAAAAAAACTAACAAAACAAACAAAATAAGTAAAAATATTTTAAACATCCAAGATTTATATCCGTACTGCATTTTGAGTCTGAGAAATAGACCGCTTGCGAAAACATTGATTTTTTCAATATTTTTGGTATGCTCCGAGAGAAAATTTGATTGAAGCGTTAAGATTGATTTTTTACTTAGGCGTTAATCAAATAAAATGTAAGTTCTACAATCATATACTTTAGAAATTTAATAAGCCGTAACCTTTTCCAGCTGTAATGAATATACCAGAAACAGTGTTAAGTTAATTTATTCCCCACAGATTTTCCAGCTTTTCAAAAACAAACTTCCATTGTTTTAGTTTAATTTTATCGAAAAATATCTTTTATTTCTTTATCGCGTTACCCGCTGGTGCAACTGATGTTTTGAGCAATAAGGTTGTATTTGATAATGTAGTTTTTGTGTTAATAAATTGTCGGCTACCTGATGCTTTGGCATAATATAGTCAAGGCCTAAATATCGCGGCTGGATTAAGACTGTTACAGACGGACAACAAAAACCGTTGAAACTATGCAAAAAATACAACTGAGCATCGTACTTGGTATTTTTTACAAATAACGTAAGTTTAACAAAAGAAAAACAATTAAATTTTTGACATTTAAAAAGATTGTTTCATGCGTAGGGGTTATTTCTTAATCTTTGTGGTTTTTGAGTTCCAAAAGTGCCCCTGATAACGATGCATTATTAATTTTAGTAATGTCAAAATATGTGTTTTTGCTAAAAAACAGACTAAAAATTTAAAAAAACTAAATAAAGCAAAACACGGTAATAATTACTGATAAAATGTGTGCGGTGTGCACATCTTTTCAAAGTAATACGCAGCGCAATACTTAATGAGTAAAATAAAAAAAAAGTTTTAACGAAAATTGGGGGTCTGAGTTTTCGTGACACATTAGTGATGTTCACATTAGTGATGTACAAATTAGTGATGTTCCTACCTATTCCAATCTCATGCTTCGGAGCTCCGGCCGTTTAAAGCGGAGGTAGCTCCGGAGCTCCGCCCCTTAAATGAATGATTTTAAGCTAATTTAAGCTTAAACTATACTTAAAGTTACTTTATTCGCATTTTAAAAACTATTTCTAAGGTTTTAAATAATTTTCGAAAAGAATTTAAATTGCAAAAAAATTTTGACAAAATAATCTGTGACATCACTCTTTAATTATTCATGAATTTAGTGAAAAAATAGGGCGGAGCTCCGGATCTCGGGTGGTTGTTTTGGAGCTCCTAAAAGTGGTGCTCCGCTCCGAAGCTCCGGAGCTCGGAGCTCAAGGGCACATCACTAGAACACATTTTGATTTTAAAAAAATATAAAGCCTTAAACTTCTCCTCCTTGTGGAATTTCGGCTGCCTTAATGATGTGTCACTATGTCGTGACCTTTCGGTGATTGTTTTTTAACAAAACAGATAAAAGCGCTTAAAAAATGGGTGAGACGTAAAGCAGAGATTTTCCGCTCAGAGAAAATGATTGCTTTGGGCTTATTGTCTAAAAATATTAGAACAAAAGCGGAGGGTACCCTAAATTAAAAACTCCCCAGTGACCGAATCAAATAAGTTTGTCCTATCTTATCGCTATTTTAAATCCGTAAATAAAAATTGGGCTTAGTTTAAATTATGTATCCTTTTGTTTTATTTTTAAATTGCAGACACACCAAATGTAGTTTTTCTATGGTTATCAGGAATCGTACAGAGCAGAAAGTTCTTTTGCAATGAAGATTGCAAATCAAAGGAAATGTTAGCTTAAGTAAAAGAAGCTCTGAGCCGTTAAACAAATTTTAGAACTTAAAGCCTTGCTTTGAAAGTTTTTTTGGGTATTAGTACTAATTATTTATCAGTTTATATTTTTTAAAATATCTGTTTTCACAACGGAAATGACTAAATCAAATCCGAAATATTTTCTCGAAAATTGCCCAAATTAATTTTAACTGGGTATTAGCTCTCAAAAACAAATTAGTCTTTTTTTGGTAACAATAAGTCAATAACAGCTGTTCTTTTAGTCTTGGTTTTTGTATAACTCTAAGCTCAAAAACTTGAATGTATTTATAAAGCTGAATTTAACGACAAAAGCTTTTTTATTACAAAACGCTATGCGGTATTTAACAAAATTAAATAATTCGTAAATTACGCATAATAATGGTGTATATTAATCAAATTAAAAAAAATATTACAAAAAATATACCATTTATCAGTTAAAAATTAAAAAGTGTTTTTGTTTAACCATTTTTCACACTTACCAGATTTCAAACGTTGATGTAGTTTCAATTTGAGAAGCCTTTTTTACCGCATTGATTGAAAGGTTACTCGACGACTCCTTTAAACCAAAGCTAAATTGTTTGGTTTTTTTAAATTTGAATTTTCGAATACTGAATTACGGAATTTGTACGAGATATGTATAAAAATAAATGAAACGCGTTAAGGATGACAGCATACAATATGCACAATCGTTTTTCCGCTAAAATTGAAAAGCCTGTCGCTCCATAAAATGGATAGTTTTGAAAAAAACCCACAGCTGTTACGCAAATGAATCCATAGGATTGTGGGTGATACATAACCGACTGACCTCTCGTATTTATAATCGATTAAAAAGTATAATTAACAACCAGCCGGTGTTTGAATCGCTTTTTACAAAAAAAAAACAAACTTAAAACTTTAAAAATTTTTTCAGTAGTGCAATTACACATGTCTGTAATATTAATTTTCTGATAATCGAATGAACGTGATAATTTGACAAAAATCGGATTTCGCCAAAAATATCGTAATTAGTAATTTTTATATCTTAAATTATTTCAAAAAATTTAAAAACAAGAACAGTTAAAAAATCTAAAATTGTATTTGCTTTTTTCCATAAAATGGATATGAATCTCGCATTGCCGTTGGCAAATCAAAAAACATTGATATAGAAAGTTAAGAAATTATAAAAAAAACTTTTTAGGGGATAATTGACTTAATATAGGATTTTGGTCATTTCGATGGTAACGGGACACGAGGGTACTGGACACGAGGGTACTGGACACGAGGGTATTGGACACGAGGGTACTGGACACGAGGGTACTGGACACGAAGGTACTGGGCTTAAAAAAATTGCGTTCACCACAACTTGGCAGCAAAATCGATTCATTATGCAAGGGGGACACGAGGGTACTGGACACGAGGGTACTGACGAGCAAAAAACATAACCTTTCGCATAAAACGGAATAAACTTATTGCATAACAATAGTTTATTATATTTAAATATCATTTAGTTGTTTGACTGACTTATAAAAGAGGATTATAAAAATAAAATTATTGAGAAGACATAAAACAAAAATAATAATTTCATAACATTAAAACATTTTCGTGTAATTTGTATACATTTTCGTGAATTTTTTATATAATAAATAGCTTTAAAAATCTTGAGAATCTATGAGACGAATTGAAAGATAATAAGCATTAAGGTTGCTGTTATGCTTTGATTGTGCTGCCAACACATTTTTGTGGTTATTTTTCGTGGTGTGTTGAAAAAAATGAATTCTTAAAAACGCCTTAACGGAAAAAATAACTGCAGAAATAATTGCAAATAAAACATTTTAGAAAAATATTTTCCGAAAAACAATTGCTTGCCTTTTTTAACAGTAAATTATTCGGTATTTTTAAAAAGCACACTATTATTGAAATATTATGATAAAGTTTAGCTTAATTTTTGGGTTTTACTTAGGCTTAGGAAAATAAACTTCACCGTGCAATGGGTTTTGATTTGAAGACTCCCCAAGATCCGTTGTTGGATTATTTAACTCACGACCTTATACTTAGATTTAAATGTATAAAATATCATACATGAAAAATCTAACAATTGTATGTTTTTGGGTTTTAAAAGGACATTTTGTTTGCCTTGTTGTAAATGATCAAAATGTGTTCAAGTAAATTCCTAGAGCTAGAGTGGACTAAAAAAAGGCAAGAAGTTATTTTTTACATTTCTACTGCTAAAATCTATTTTTGCAGGAATTATTATTTTTAAAGGTTTTATCAAAAAAAATCATTTATTTTCATCAAGAGTCGATGAAAGGAGTTTAAATATAAAAAGGACAGCAAAGAACTGAAACTCGCTTTGTATTTTCGTATGAGTATATGATTTAGAAAAAAAACCAGTAATTAAATAAATTCTTAAAATCTCATTCCACTCATGGTTGTTTAATAATAATTTTTTAGTTTTTTCAAAGGCAGGGTTTCGAAGCTTCAGAGATTCGTAGATAGCTTCAAACATTATCATTGTTTTTATTAAAAACCCATGGTATAAATTGTGTGTAAAATAACCTTTAAAAATTTCATGTTTTAGTATGATGTTTTTTACACAGTTTACGTAGTTTTTTGACTATTAAATTGCATTATATTTAAGCAAGAAAAAATGTTATTTATAATTAAAAACGAAACGACTAATGTAACGTTTAATTGTCTTAACGTTCCAACGATTAAAATTTAGTTCGGCTCATTCAGTTTAAAAAATTTACATTTGTGGTAAACGTATTTTTTCTTAGCTCAGTACCCTCGTGTCCGGTACCCTCGTGTCCAGTACCCTCGTGTCCAGTACCCTCGTGTCCAGTACCCTCGTGTCCAGTACCCTCGTGTCCTAGAATCATTTCGATTATTATTGACTAAGCAGTTTTCTTCAAATTTAGAGTTATGTATTTATATTCATGTATGTATGTTATGTACTTATTCAAAGTATATAAAACATCAAAAGATTTAAATTTATTCATCCAGATAACTAACTATGAAATATGTAACGATGCGATGGTAAAAGTTAGGGTAACTGACTTAATTTCGGACACCTTTTTTTATTTTTTGGATAATTTTTTTGTGGCTTTTCTACTCGAGTCAGAATTTCGTCTAAAAATCAAACGATTATTTATTTATTTATTTAATCTATTTTTGTTATTCCAGTGCAAAATTTCAAAATTTCTGTTACGCTAAAAATCAGTGGAGATTTAAATTTTTGCAATAGTGGCTGAATTTCAGGCGCGTGCCATTAACTTCGGCCAACTAGAAAAAACTGGCCAAAACTATTGCTAAAACGAACGATAATTTCGGCCACCTTTTAGGTTTTAAAAAAACAAAAACAAAAGTCAAAAACACAAAAAACCGATCACAAAACCCAAAATTATTAACTTTAAAGGTAAACAAGACGTTAAAAAAGTTAAGAAGTGGTATAATTCCACACCAACCCTTGCCTATCTTTGATGTTGCATATATAACTGCATTCCTTCGCTAAGAAAATAACTTGAGTTTTTTTTACTGCATTTCAATAATCTTTGAGAAATTTCTATATCGGTTTATTGATATTTTAAACCTAGCCAATTGGGAGTTGGATTACTCCAGCCCACACAGATGTTTATTACATAATTTTTATGAATGCATTCCTCCACCAAAGGAAATAACCTGACATTTTTACGTGTTTTAATTTACTTTCACAATTTTTAGAAGCATTGGTACTTTATATTGTGGTGAGTGGTGTGTTGGGTGGGGAAACCTCATTGACTTTGATATTTATACTATATTCACCATATGAATGCATTCCTCCGCCAAGAAAATAACCTGACTTTTTTAATGTGTTTCTATATTTTTTTTTGAGAAATTCCTTCCGGTCTATTCATAATTTAATATAACCCAGTAAGTTATGTATTATGTAACCCCACCCCTACAAATGATGGTGCAAATCGTGTTAAACAGGTCCTTTTACGGGAATTTTAAGGTGGCCAAAATTAACGAAATTTTAAAATGCGAATTTAGTTAAACGCATTGTGTAACGGGCTAACAGGGTTAACAGCTAGCCGGTATTATAGAGCCTGTCGCTCGTTACACAGGGCACTACTGTACTTCTTTCTCAAGTTTGCACACGTTATATAAAAACGTTACACACTTAGAGGAGTGGCCTCGGTAGGGATAATGGCACCATGGAGTCTGTTTAAGCGAGTGGGGAATTTGTGTGACACACCCAACCAACTGTCAGGTCGGTAAGGGAACACGACTTGGAAAGGAAAGTTTTAAAATCGTAAGGGTTTCCAGTTCTCAAAAAGTTCTGATGTAAAAAGACAATACGGTCAAGGAAAACGCAGAACGGGTTATGTTGCTAGGCTCCCTATCATAAGAGTACGGCACGAAACAGTACCACATAATAGTCCCGGGTTTCGCAAAAGAGTACGCACGAAACAGTACTGGAACAAAAGAGTACGGCACAAAAGAGTACGGACGCAAAAGAGTACTGTGATATTGCGTGCAGAAACTAGCTGATTTTGGTGATTCAAATGGAAATGTGCATATTTAAGAAATCAATTTAAAGTATTAAAGTACTTTAAATTGATTTAAAGTATTAAAATATTAAAGTATATTTTTGGGCCGTGGTAATGTTGGTTGTTATTTTTTTTCCAATCTTTTTTCTGTCGCGCTTAGGTTATTAGAAATAAGCATACAAACGGTGTATAAAAATTATCGTGTAGTAAAAGATGGGCGTTTCGGATTTATCTTGAATAAAAAATAACTTTTTTATTTTAATCGTATGTTCTTAAATGCTAATAAATCACGTTTTGACTTTTGCTAAAAAATTAATCGATTGAAATAATAATACATTTTTAAAAAAACAATCCAGAGTTTTTTGTTTAACTAAATCAAAGTTGTTAATTATGTTATGTGTGCTATTAAGTTATCATGCTCCGAAAAAACGATGATTAAAACAAAAAAGTCAGAATCTGCGCTTATTATTTCATCCTCCAATTTATTTAATTTTAAAAAGTTTATGTTACTTTAGCCATTTTTTTACAATTATTATTTTGTATTTATCCTTGTTTAGAAACTTTGAGTCCGCAAAAAATAAGAAAAATTAAAATATCACTCTTTAATTATATGCTAAATTATTTTCAGAAAATAAACTGGCGCGCCGTCTGTTTATGAAGATTCTCTGCAAGGCTCCAAAAACTGGCGTTCCGGAGCTTCACAAGGAACATGTTTATTTGTTACAGGCCCAAATAAATCATGTATTCTACCTAATTAAAAAATATAATCAACTGTGAAGTTAAACATGCTTCTCTGTATAACATATGTTGGTTTTATGATGCATACAAAACAAATGAGAAAGTTACAGTTTTAAATTCTGCATTAGGTTTTAAAACTAATTTTTTTATTAAATATTTATTTTTTTACTTAATAAAACTGTTTTTGCTTTCAGAAATTTCTATTTCAAAACTGTTTTTTAAATTAATTTTCACTAAATTTCTAAAAACTTTTTAAAAATATTCCTAAAAAGGGGAGAATAACTTAAAACATTTTTCAAGTTAAATATGTTTCAAAGAAACCTTGAAGGAACATGAGCCAACTGCAGATAGTAGGAAGGAACATTAGTAATGAAGCGTAATTTGTTGTCTACGATTTTTTTAATTTCTTTTTTTAAATAACTTAGTTTTTACAAAACATAAAAAACCCACGGCTTAGCTACCGTAAATTTTAAAAATGTAAAAAAATTTAAAAATAAAAAAAAGGTTTTAGAAACGTTACCTCGTAGGCACGGTCACAAGTATATTTACTCAATTTAAACAGCTCAAGGGGCTTACAGTGGCGCTAACACTCACTATGTAGTTACATGAACAAAGAACTTTATTAAATGATCTATTAAAAATAGAAGAGTTTGCTGTATAAAACGCTGCTCATTAATTTTTATCGTAATAAAGTTAAGCAGCTGTTAGTAGTAATAGTTTTAACATTAAGTTATATTTTCAGTACTCTTTTGTGCCAGTACTGTTTTGAGTAGAACGCAAAACGTGAATATCTTACTCTTTTTGCCAGTAATCTTTCGTGCCAGTACTGTTTTGCGTCAGAGTCGCGTGGTGTAGCAAACGCAATTCACACAGGACTCTTATGTGCCGTACTGTTTTTTGACGGTACTGTTCTGTGG
>JASAMX010005464.1:0-19605 GCA_030248175.1 Microlaimidae sp. YZB2_3
GCGTCATCATAGGGCAAAAATGGCACCCTAATTCTAGGGTACTTTTTCATTTTTTTGGCGGGGATGTGGGCAATAAAAAGGGGGGGAGGCAAATCCTCCAATAAATGAGGGGGGCATTTACAGACCTATTTTTTTTACCTTATTTTCGCTTTTTTCCCTTTTCGATTTCCTTTTTTTTCTCCTTTTTTTTCGCTTTTTTTCTCCCCTGCTTGCCCCCCCTCGTTTTATTGCTCCCCTCTCCCGTTTCAAAAAAGTTGCTCCCCCGTGCCCCCCCCCCCCCGTTTTGGAATTGCCCCTCCTCAAAAAAACCCCCCGGGGGCAGTGCACAGGTCTGTGGACTGATTTGCGCTTTCCGTTTTTGGATATACTTAAATAGTCAGAGCTGGACAACTTTCCGCGTCCCGGTTTCTTTAGAAGACAGAGGGAAAGGAAGTAAAATGCTCAAAAATTGGCATGTTTCCAGTATAACCCACTCAATTACATGAACTATTTTAAGTATAGACAAACTAACAGTTTAAATCCCTTATTTTTCATGTAAATTATCGTGAAAATACTTATAAATAACTTAATCGTGAACTGTAGACCCTAGTTTCCCTAAGCAACATAAGAAAAACCTCAAAATCAAACTAAGTTTAAACTTTATTTATTTATTTATTAATAAATAAGTTTAAACTTTAGTTTGATTATAAGGTTTTACTTCGGCTGCTTGGGGAAACTAACGTCTACACTCCACGATTAAAGTTGCTTATGAGTTTTATCATGAGAAAATTTTTAAGTTTACGTGTTTTTCTTAAGATTTATCAAAAAATATTTTATTTTAATTAATTGTACTTGAAAAATAACGGATTTAAACTGTTAGTTCGTCTATACTTAAAGTAGTCCATGCAATTAAGTGGGTTTTTCTTGAAGAATGCCCAAAAATTTTGAGTGTCGCAGACACTCCCAATTTTTTTGAAAAGGGGAGGGGGGAGGGTTTCAGCATTTTCGGCTTCAATATTTTGGGGGATATAACCCCTACTACCACTTTGATGACGTTAGTATCCATCAAGGCCGTAACCAGGGGGGTTATGGGATTTTGGGCTGGCGAAGGTAAAAGTTTGGGGGTCCTAAAAGAACAATTTTAAAAATTTTCTCGTGCTTCGCTCCGCTCAGCGCTCGACATTTATAATCTTACAATTTTTAAGTGATATTTTTAATGAATTTTAAAGACAATTTTTGAAAATTTTTTCGTGCTGTCGCACGATTTGTTATGTAATACCTTTTTTAACCCTATAATTTTTCAAGTTGAACTTGAAAAACAATACAAATAAAAGCAAAAATAATCGCTTAGCGCGAAGCGCAAAATTTTTTACCCTTTTTTAATGTCTTTTTTACAATATTTTGAAAATTTGTAGTACAACCCCCCCCCATTTTTGAAAAATTTGTATGGAGTACAACCACCCCCATTTCGAAATCCTGGCTACGCCCCTGGTATCCATGGATGTTAGTATCCATGGATCCATGGATGGATGGACTATTTGCAGCATCCCAGGATCCACTGTTTCAAGGACTACCTGCCGAACGAATAACAAACACATTTTATTGAGTTTATACGCATATCACAATTTTTGAGCCAAAATACAACAAAAATGAGTAAAAAAACATAAATAGGGAAGAAATATAATATTATTCTTTTAAATTATATAAGTTTTAAAGATGTTATGCCAATTCTTTCAAATATGCTTAGCACTAAAAATTGTTAATAGCAGTGGTCCTTAAAAGGGGATGGATGCTGCAGCATCTACTGTTTCAGGAACCACCGTTTGGTTGAACGTATATTACAGCATCTATTCGGCTTAATGAATGCTATATCGTAACATACATTCGGTTGATTGGATGCTACACCATATATTCAGCTAAAAGCTGACTGGATGTTACAGCATACATTTGGTTAAATGGATGCTACAGTGTTTATTTGATTTAATTGGTGCCGCAACATCCATTTATATAAATATTCCGTTATTTGACCCCTGTGACCGCTGAGCAAAGCGAAGGGGAAAAATTTTTGGTTTTTGGAGGTCAATTGTGGTACTAAAACTATTTTATAGTTTGTCGCCGAGCGATTAGACAGGCGCTAGAAAATTCTGAATTTTTAGCCTCTAAAAACCCCCAAATTTTACTATTTGGTGATCATTTCGGGGGGGGGGCGCCCCCCCGCCCAACCACTATCCTTATTTTCCCCCTGTCCGACCGTTTCAGGGGGGGGGAGAAGTTTCCCGCCCGCCCCCTGGTTCCGTCTCTTGCACTAACCTTTTCTTCACTGATAGGTTTGTTTGAAGAAGAAGAAACCGCAGCTTTTTTGAAAGTGGCTTCTCCCTAGGCATATTCGATGACCGCCCTGGCTTAACAATTCCACCTTCAGAGGAGGCCAAGGCCTTAGCCTTTTTCTTTTTAAAAGCTGACTTCTTCTTCTTTTAGAGCCAGAGACTTGTTTTGCATTTTTGGAACCAGGCCCTGGTTCGTTTTACGTGGGTGAGGAGCTAGGTGGTTGGGTCTTGTCAGCCACCCCCTCTTCCTCCCCTTTTCCCAAGGGTAAGGAGCTGGATGGCCGGGTATTGTTGGCCACACCTCTTCCAGACCTGTGCACGGTCTGGAAATGCCCCCCCGTTTTATTGGAGGATTTGCCCCCCGTTTTATTGCCCCCCCCCGCCAAAAAATGAAAAAGTATCCTAAAATTATAACGCAATTTTTGACCTATGATGACGCCATCATCGCGAATTTTAAGTTTAAGTTTTTTAAGCCTATTTCAATGTATTTTAAGCCATTTTAGACCTATTTTTACCTTATTTTCGCTTTTTTTGTCCCTTTTTCCCTTTTTCCTTCTTTTTTTCTCTTTTTTCTTCTTTTTTTCTCTTTTTTTTCTTTCCCCCTGCTTGCCCCCCGTTCTATTGCCCCCCCCCCGTTTCAAAAAAGTTGCTCCCGTGCCCCCCATTTTGGAATTGCCCCCGTTTTAACCCGGGGGGCAGTGCACAGGTCTGCCTCTTCCCCTTTTCGCAAGGGTGAGGAGCTGGGTGGCTGGGCATTTTTAGCCACCCCCTTCTGGTCCTCGCTTTCCAAAGGCACTAAATCAGGGTCCCAAGGACCGGTATCCAATAAAGTGTCCTCAGACATTGAATCGTAAAGTCCCAACTGATCCATTGATTGGGACAGTTGGTTCTTTGGGCAAATAGCTTTTGCCCAATTGCTGGCGCTCTGCCCAACGTCGCCAGAAAGCGGGGCTCTGGTAGCATTACCGCTTTCATCGCCCATTGTGCCCACAATAACAGCAGGGTCCTCCGGCTTGTCTACGCCTCTTTGCGGAGTACTGGGGCATTTTACTAGCTACTAGTTTGTTTTAGAGTAGATTTTTGCTAGCTGCCCTTCAGGAACAGTGAAGTAATTGCTTACTCACTGGTCCCGAAAGACAACCCCACCCGTTAACATCAGTCAACAGTGGCAAGCAGAGTGTTATTGCCTATCCTATATATAGGATAGGCAATTTCGTTTAAAATTAAGCTTATCTTTGTAGTGATAACAGAAATAAAAAATGCTTTGTTGTTTTAACAGGTTTTTTTTTCAGGAATTAAACTTTCCGAGTCAGTCAGAAACACTGGATGAACAAATTTTAAGTAGTATAAAAGCCAATGCTCCAGGGTTTAAGGCCACAGATACATTCCGACAAGACGCATATGATCACTACTACTTATCAACTGTGAAAAAACTCAACGAAAATGATTGGTTAAGACTTGAAGCCCCGTCTTCTTCTTCAGCTCTTCAAAAGAGCGCAGAAACTGATGATATTGATATTCCAACAACTACGCATGATGAAGGTGACACCTCATCTAGTGTTGCCACTGCACAAGACGAAGCTACTTTAAGAGACATTTCCAAATTAAACGCATGGCACAGAATGAGCTATCACCAAATACCTCCACCCATGACTGTGTATGTTTTTCTAATCCTCTATCTAGTGTTTTTGCCTATAACTGAACTGAAGTAAGGTTACTATAATTTTTCTGCAATAATGTTTTCTAAACTTATTTAAATCAACCCATAAAGACAAAAAAAATACTTGTGAAACCAAATAAATCTTAGTATTATAAAAAACTTGTAAAACCAAATAAATGTTAGCAGCATACATGGGCACGGAGGGGGGTTGGGGGGGTTAACCCCCCAAATTCTGAGAAGGGTGGTGTAACCCCCTCCCACTCAGAAGTGGGGGGGGGGAGAAAAAATTAACCCCCCAATTTTGGAAAATTGAAGAAAAAAATGTCTTTAAAATGACTTCTAACTGCCCTCAGACTTAAGTTTTGATGTCAAAATGAATGTTTTAAGCAATGAGAAGCTCAAAAATGCTATATAAAGGGCTTTTTGACCTAAAATTAGCGTTTTTTACCTATTTTTCCTTCAAAATCAAAAAACAATATGGGTAAAGTGCACTCCAGAAAAAAACGATATGGGTATTTTGCGTTTCTCGGATTTTAACACCCCTAATTTGGGGTTTAACCCCCCCCCACTTCGGACCAACTTGCCCATGTATGGTTAGCAGACCTGTGCACTGCCCCCTTGGGTTTTATTGGGGGGGGGGCGATTCCAAAACGGGAGAGGCATGGGGGCAATAAAACGGGGGGTAAGCAGGGGAGAAAAAAAAGAGAAAAAAAAAAGAAAAGGGAAAAAAGGGACAAAAAAGCGAAAATAAGATAAAAATAGGTCGAAAATGGCTTAAAGTACATTGAAATAGGTAAAAAACTGCAAAAAATTCACGATGATGGCGTCATCATAGGTCAAAAATGGCGTCATAATTTTAGGGTACTTTTTCATTTTTTGTCGTGGGGGGAGGAGCAAATCCTCCAAGAAAGCAGAAGGGCATTTCCAGACCGTGCACAGGTCTGTGTTAGTATTATAAATTTTGATAATAAAAATTATAATGTAAAAAACTAAGTTCTTCTCGAGTTTTGTGTCAAAAAAATAAAGTTACATTCCCACACATCGTTCTTATTAAATTTTGTTCATAAAATTCAATAAAAAATTAAATTGATATTTTGGTTTAAACTACTTTATTTAAACCTTTATTGATACGCTTGATTTCGTGCCCGTTATTAATTACAATTCCCAACAGGAAAAAAACGATTTAAGCTAAACAAATGATATTAAATTGTTTGTTTTGAGGCAAATATATCTCTTAGACCAGTAGCGTTATCTTATCAGCTAAGCTAAGCAGACTTATCTTTGGCTTTTTCTATACTTAAGGGGGAGGGGTGGTCCGCCCCCCCCCCCTGGCTGGCGAAGCCAGCCATTTTTGTAAGGATTTCCCCTTTTTTTATTTTCAGGTTATAAAAATGAAGTGAGTCTCAAATGCATAAAATTAAGCATTGTAAAAAATTTCCCCGCTTCGCGGGAAGGTGAAACATGCAAACTGTATTTTTCTTTTTGTTTGTTCATCCGCACTTTTTGCTTATAAGTTACAAACCCCTTGCAGTCGCGCATATTTTTAAAAAATTTAGCCAATTATATGTATAAATCAGGTTGTTCCTTAATAGAATTAGGAAACAACCTTATTGGGGTACAAAATTTTAACATCATACTAATTTAAACTGTAACAAACAAATTGTTTAGGAATTAGGTTATACACATAATTAGGCAGCCTCATAGATGAACACAGTCAAAAAGCCAGAGGGGCGGTGTTTACCCCGGGTAAATGACATTTCAAAATCTAGAAGGGGGTCCTAGGGGGGATCGAAACCCCCTAGCTTTCTAGGGTGATCGACCCAGGGTGGAAGATTTTGAAACCTAGAGGGGGGTCAGGTGGGGTTCAATTTCCAAAGCAAAATACTTTTAAACCATTAAAGGTTTAATAATAGTTTTTTTTATAAAATAATACTACTTTTTATTGAATAAAAAGCGATATTCAGGACTCAGGTATAAAAAGGGTGTAAAAACATGAATTTGTGTAAAAAATTCACGTTTTTAGAAGAAAATTTAGTATAAAAAAAGTACTTAAAATTTTTTCGAGAGGAGAGGGGGGAGGTCAGATTTTAAAATCTAAAGGGGGGTCAGGGGTAAAAAATTCGAAAATTTGGAGGGAGGGGAGGGCCCCCCTGGATTTTTTTCTGGGAGGGGGGGGCGAAATTTCGAGGCTAGGGGGGGTGGACCCCACCCTAACCCCCCCTTGTTCATCTATGGGTAGCCTCTCGGATTTTGTGAGAGGGTTATACCCATAGATGAACAAGAGGGGGTAGGGTGGGGTCCACCCCCCTAGCCTCGAAATTTTGGGGCCCCCCCTAGAAAAAAATCCAGGGGGGGCCCTCCCGCCAAATTTTCAAATTTTTTACCCCTGACCCCCCCTCTAGATTTTGAAATCTGACACCCCCCTCCCCTCTCGAGAAAATTTTAAGTACTTTTTTTATACTAAATTTCCTTCCAAAACGTGAATTTTTAACACAAATTCATGTGTTTAGACCCTTTTTATACCTAAATATCGCTTTTTATTCAATAAAATGTAGTACTATCTTATTAAAGAAAAACTATTATTAAACATTTAATGGTTTAAAATTATTTTGTTTCGGAAATTGGACCCCACCTGACCCCCCTCTAGGTTTCAAAATCTTCCACCCCGGGTCGACCCCCCCCTAGAAAGCTAGGGAGGGTGGGGGGTTCGATCCCCCCTAGGCCCCCTAGATTTTGAAATTTCATTTACCCGGGTAAACATTACTCCCCTAGCTTTTTGACCGTGTTCATCTATGGATACCCGACCCCCGAAATTTGGGGATGAGGTGTCCCAACTCCCCCCCCCCTCAAGCCCCCATCCTCCGTGCCCACGTATGGTTATAAAAGCAAAAGTAAAACTATGCCCATATGATTGGCTGGAGACAATTTTTAAGCAATTTTTAATGCATATTTAAAAAATCTTCGCCTCCGACGGCTAGGGAACACCCCCAGAACCCCCAGAACTCCTCGTCGGCTAGGTGCTGCTATTCATGTAACAAACATTTTGTGTAGGAATAGGTTATAAAAACAAAACTATAACCATATGAATCGCTGGAGACAATTTTTAAGCAGTTTTTAAGTGTATAATTAAAAAATTTTCACCTCTGGCGGCTGGGAGGACACGTGGACTGTGGACACCCCTCAGACCACTCGGCCGACGCTTCGCGTCGGCTTTGCGCCGTTACGCGGCGCAGTTACAGTGCTTCGCGCTGTAACCCCCGCCAAGACATTGGCAAACCGCCCCCCTTTTGGCGAAATTCTATATACGCGCCTGTCTCAGACCTATTAGATAAAAATGTTTTCTTGTTAAGGGTTATTGTACTTATACTAAAAAAAAGTAAAATTAGGTGTTTGCAAACTAGGGTTTTGTTGTGTGGTGTGTTGCGGTATTTTGTAAAAAAATGTTCAAAAATTTTGAGCCTTATATACTTTACTTTTGTTTTTCTTTTCACGTTTTACATTTCGATGTTTAGATATGATTGGCAGATGGGGAAAAGTGCACTTCGAGAACGCTACGCAAAATACGGTGTAGCAAGTGGTGTTAACCCGGGCGTAATGTGGCCTACAGAAGCTGAACTTTTGGAGCAAGCTGCTTACGAACAAGAAATGCAGCCTCAGTTATTTGCTACACTGAAAGAAGTTAGGAGAAGAAAGCAGTTAAAAGAAAAAGCTAAAGAAACCAGGTAATCACTTTGTTCTCGAGCTTTGTATTAAACCAGCTTTTTTTAAAAATTACAAACTGAAATAAATGAGACATAACGGGATAATGAGAAAACCGTACTCATATCATTCACATGTCACAACCAAAGTTTACGTAAAAATTGTTTTAAAAGAAGTTTTGTTCAAAAGGTTTTATTTTCTTGCTTAACATTTTATTTAATACCGGTTTAAAAAATTGCGCGCAAATTATTACACAGGAACTTTATTATTCTATTTAATAGCTATGTATAAAAATAGGTCGACCTTGAGTGGCTGGCTAATTTGAAATTTAGGGGGATTGGGCGCATATATGGGGACAGATAGGTTTTTTTGGGTTTACTTGAATGCGTTTTTTGAATTTTAACCCCCTACCCCAATCCGGGTTTAACTTAACCTCCCCCCCTCCACTTCCCTCCGGCCCTAAATATTAAGTTTCAGAGACGCAAATAGATTAACACGGCATAACAAGTTTGCAGAAGTTCTGCTTTTTTTACTAGAAACAGCGTGTTTTTGACAACAAAATGTAATCAAAATAATATTTTAATACCCGTAAATTAGATGGAAGAGGAGTGGTTGGTTGGGTTTCGCTAGAGCGAGGGGTAGCAGGCATCTGGGCATCCACCACAGGTGAGAAAGGGGAGGGCAGGGTGGGGTCCAGTCATACATGGGCAAGTTGGTCCGGAGTGGGGGGGGGGGTTAAACCCCAAATTAGGGGGGGGGGGGTTAAAATCTGAGAAACGCAAAATACCCATATCGTTTTTTTTTCTGGAGTGCATTTTACCCATATCGTTTTTCGGTTTCAAAAAAAAAATACGTAAGAAACGCTAATTTTAGGTCAAAAAGCCCTTTTTATTGCATTTTTTGAGCTTTTTACTGTTTAAAACATTTATTTTGACCTCAAAACTTAAGTTTGGAGGCAGTTAGAAATATTTTTCCAAAATTAAAGGGGGGGGGGCGAGTGGGTTAACCTTTTCTCCCCCCTCCACTTCTGAGTGGGGGAAGTTAAACCCCCTTTCTCAGAATTGGGAGGGGGGGTTAACCCCCACCCACCCCCGTGCCTAGAGCCCAATCGGACCGGTATTTTTTGGTCCGGCCAAACCGGACCGGACTTTCAAAAAGTCCGGCCCAGACCAGACTGGACCAGATCATAGTAATAATTTAATATGTATATATTTGATACATATATGTAGATATAATTTATAATATATTATTTTGAAGAGGTTTCAACTCTATAAACAAAACTTTAACCAAAATAGCTAATTAAAAATTTACTAAAATCAAGGCAAAATAATGGAAACAATAGAATATGCCAACAAAACAAAATAGCAATAATGAAACAGACCTGTGCACGGTCTGGAAATGCCCCCCGTTTTATTGGAAGCTTTGCTTCCCATGTTTTATTGCCCCCCCCCCGCCAAAAAAATGAAAAAGTACCCTAAAATTATGACGCCATTTTTGACCTATGATGACGCCATCATCGCAGTTTTTAGCTAATTTTAATGTATTTTAAGCCATTTCAGACCTATTTTTACCTTATTTTCCTTTTTTTGTCCTTTTTTTCTCTTTTCCCTTAATACTAGCTTTTCCACATTCTCTGGCTTTAAGGATGCTTTGTCACCTTCTGAAATCAATTGAGCCACTTTAAACGATCTTTCACTTGCCACAGAGGCGCAAGGTGCTGACAGATACTTTTTTGCCATCTAAATTTAAGCATAAATGTGATCTTATCATTTAAGAATTTGTTAAACATCAACACATCCCTGCTTATTTTGATATGCATACTGACATACTGCTTTGCAACACATTTGATAAACAACATAGCAACAGTGCTTGAATTTGACACTGCTTACTTTAAACAAATTTGTATCCACTATACTGTATGGCAGCATTGAATCAGCAATCCACATCCCAACCTTGGCTTCAAATTCTTTCTGGATGGGAGCATTTTCTGGAAATGGAGTCTGTCTCTGGAAGATATCAGATATTTTCATTTGCTTTTTAGTTGCAGGTTCCTCCAAATCTTTCAAAATGTACAGACTTTCCTTCTCTGTAGCTTTCACTTTTTTTTCCTCTTCCTTCAATTTCTTCAAATCTTGCAGACTCTTGTATTCCCTGGGATGGGAGGTTTGAAGATTACGCCATAATGGACTGGTACTATAAGATTTTGGATCATTCCCTCTTTTGTATTCTGTGGACTTGGGCAGACACAATTGACAAATGGCCTTTGTCTTGTCCTCAGGCTTTACCTTGAAATGTTTCCAAACCATTCCCATTACACTCATCTTTCTTTCTTTCCTTTGCAAGAAAGAAACTACAAATACAACTCTTTCATCTAACTACAACTTTAACTACAATTAAAATTTATGTATGTATTTAATAACCTTTAAAGACAAAAACCATAAACGCACCAACACAATGAAGAAATAGATTAGCACAGCAAGAATAATAAAACACAGATTATAAACACTAATTATCATAAAGCAAAGCCAGGAAAACAATTTTGCATATTGATGAGGAGTATTATAGGTTACACTAAGAAGATAAGACCAAAAAAAGAATATAATAAAAGAATAAAAGAATACCTAGTTAGATAAATTATAGTAAGTACAAGTGACATATTTAACAAAACAAACTGCCATCCAAACTGAATAAATCAAGTAAGTAGGAAGCATCTAAAGATTCTGAAAGACAGAATACATACATGTGTGCTGTATTTGTGATACAAAGAGTCGCCAGGTTGTGATAAAAAGCATAAGTGAAGATCTTAAATAAAAGTTAAAAGCATAAAAACAGAAGATTTAAGCTTATAATTTCCAAAAGAATTAATAAAATCAACAAAGCTGTAATAAAATGTAAAAAAAGAATTTAAAATAAGATAATAACAAATGATATGTAAAACCATTCAAAAAAGAAGAAGTCCGGCAAAAAAGTCCGGCAAAATAAAAAAGTCCAACCCGGACCAGACCAAAAATGGCCGGATATCCGGCCTCGGCCGGACCATACCGGATATCTGGTCGGGCCCTACCCTTGCCCGTGTATGTGTTTAACATTTTGTAGCACATTAATAAGTGAAGTTTAAAGTTTGCGTTTTTAATCTTCAGGGTTTCAAATCTTTAAGTGGTTTGTTATAAGACAAATGAGAAAAATTTTTATATAGAACATCCTTAAATTTTGTGAATTTACTAAAAACAAATCCTTTTTGCCCAAATCCTCCCATTACATTTCCCTCTACTTCCTTTAAAATTAAATCATGTAGACCCCCCTCCCCGTGGCTTTGCTCAATATAGTTTAATTTCTGCAATCCAACAACAACAATCGCAATCAGTTCAATTAATTTTAGAATTAAGGAAATCGAGGAAAATTTAAAACAGTATCCTTCGATGTTAGAAGACTATTTGGAAAAGCAGCGAAGTATTGAAGACGCTCAAAAGCAAGCTTTAAAAGAAAAAGAGGCTAAAATACAAGAAATTCGGGTAACATTATCTCATTAGTGTTTTTTTTTTTACAAAAATAAAAAAGTACACGCTACACACAAAAACTACTAATTTTTATGCTTGAATCTTAAATCTATTTTCCCAACGTTTTATAGCGATTTCAATTCACTAGAAGAAGGACGGCAACATGAATACACGCTAGATTTTTTTCTTGTAAAAACCATAAAACTAGCAAATATTGACAAATGTGGTAAATCTTGTTTTTGAGTAAACTTTTCGGACTCTTCGGTAATTAAAATAAGCCTTATTGGAAATCTAAATTAAGTAGTTAAAATAGATTCAGCTATGTTTTTAGGAATACTTTGGTTATGCAGTAGATCCATCAGATCCTCGTTTTGTAGATATGATGGCGAAAAAGGAAGAGGAAGAGAAAAAGGTAATTTTAGACCATTGTTTTTTGTGTTTTTTGCTTACATTTTTAAATATATTTTTTATTAAAATATGATTTTTGACAAATACAAAATTTGTGTTCGTTGAATTTATCAAAGACGGGGAAGAAGTATTTCAGATTCTAAAACATTTTTGTCCTTGTATAGGAATAAGGCATTTTTAGTAATTGTTAACAGAAATTTTCAAAAATTTTAACGGTGTATTTCCTCAAAACTCCATTTCTAGCGTTCTTCAAAACTTGATTTTTGGTAGTTTTAGTATGTTTTTTGCTTAGTAGTCTCATAGGTGGACGAGCACGACCTATCTGAGCTTAAGAAAAAATATATTTACTATGGGGTAGAAACGAAAATTCAACTAGAAGGAAGCATACCCCGGTGGTATATCTCGAAAAGTGCCTAGGAATGGGGAATGCAAACCTGCGCATTGCCTTCCCCTGGGGCAGACCTGTGCACTGCCCCCTGGGTTTTATTGGGGGGGGGGAGACAATTCCAAAATGGGGGGGGGGGGCACGGGGGGTGCTCTCCAGAGACACTTCGACTCATCACCCTTTTGCCCAATTGCCAACAGCTTCTATCACCCTAGTTTAACAGGAAAACAAATCAACAACAATTCAGACCTACTTCACAAATGAAACAATCGAACAACTCCAGCCAAACTCTCTTCTAAGAACCCACCCAACGAAAATCCACCACTCTGAATTACAACTACCTAGATCAACCAGAAATACCCTGGCCCAACTTCGCTCCGACTACTGTCACAAACTCTTTTCTTACCAAAATAAAATCAATAGCAAAATGAAAAAAAATTATGCCCAGACTGCAATCAAGGACCTCATGATGTCCTTCGGATCTTCAACTGCCCTCAACATCCTACAGCTCTTTCAACCTTGGATCTCTGAGAAAGGGGGGGCAGGGTGTCCACACCCCTCCTAGCCTCGAAATTTTGGGACCCCCCCTAGACGAAACTCTAGGGACCCCCCTCCCCTCAAATTTCCGAATTTTTTACCCCTGACCCCCCTCTAGATTTTGAAATCTGACCCCCCTCCCCCCTCGGGAAAATTTTAGGTACCTTTTTTATACTAAATTTTCTTCCAAAAACCTTAATTTTCATCACATATTAGTTAGTTAGCATAGCCAGTGTTTTCAAGTAATTTCCTCCAGGAATGCTGCTGCCTTCGCGGGTTGAAACCATAGGTCTTCTACTGTTAGTGCGATAGGATTCTTGGTGCAGTTAAAAAGGTGGTGGACATCATGCGGTTTTCATCACATATTCATGCTTTTACACCCTTTTTATACATGAATATGGCTTTTTATTCAATAAAATGTATTATTCTATAGAAAGAACAATTATTAAAGTTATTATGGTTTAAAACTGTTTTGCTTTCGACACCGGACCTCACCTGACCCCCCTCTAGATTTCAAAATTTCGCACCCCGGGTCGACCCCCCTAAAAAGCTAGGGGGTTCAGACCCCCCTGGGACCCCCTCCTACAATTCAAAATTCGATTTACCCCGGGTAACCACCCCCCTAGCTTCCCCGACCGTGCTCACCTATGTCTGAGAAGGACCAACAGATGTAGCAACATTCCTGGACACTTTAAACTGGTTATAACAACAACAAGATTAGGACCCGACCGAATATCAGGTCCGGTCCGGTGATCCGGTCGGGTCCGGTTTATCCGGTATATCCGGCCATTTTTGGATCCGGTTCCCAGTCTGACCGGATCTTTTTTTTAAACCGGATCTTGGACGGATCTGAGTTTTTTTACATGAATATAATAAAATTAATTTTATTTTATTTTAACACTCCCAACAAAAAGTCTTGTCCCATGGTCATAATGGGTCTTTTTGTTTTTTGGTGGTGTCTGTGATTTTGTTAATTATATTTAATTTAATTCCTAAGTTTTTTTATGTATTTATTTGTTTTTTATTGTGTATATTGTGTTTTTTTTATTTTTATATTATCCACAAATCAGAGTTTTTGGTGTATATACTTAAGTATATGCAAATTTCTTTCTTGTTGCCTGTGAGATTTTAAACGATAAATTGTTTTTATCATTTTTTTAAAATCAAATAACTGTTTAAAATTATTGTTTAACTGCTCTATTTTACTCATTTTGGTTTTATTTTTATTTTTGAAAAATTTTAGTTAGAAGCTCAGCAAGAACATATGCAAAAAATTAAAAAAAAGGGTAGTATACGATCAGGGGATCGTGACAGTTGGTTTGCTAACTTTTTTTTAGAAATTTTAATATAATTCTTTTTAATTTTCTATAGCTCAATCACCACTTATATTTTGGTTTTCAAGTGCTATAAAAAATGAAATCAAAAATTTAAGCTTTGTCATGTTGTTTGTCACCATAGGTGTTTTTGGTCGGGTCTGCTAGGGGGGGTCCACCCCCGAGTGGAAGGCCAAAATTTGTTAGGGGGAGGTGGCTTTTTAGGGGGTCGACCCCGGGTGCGTGATTTCAAATCAGGGGGGGGTCAGGGGAGTCCAATTTTTTAACAAAATTTTTTAAACTCAATAATTTAAGTGTTTTTAGGTCTAATATTGAATTTTATGTACTAAAACCGCCTATTTAGGCCTAAAAAGTGTATTTAAACCCTTTTTTAACTAAAAAACCGTGTTTTTGACAGTAAATAAAAAAAATATACTTCCAATTTGGTCGGGAGGGGGGGGGGGTCCAGCCTTCCAGGGGGGGGAGGTAGGTCGGACTGGTCTCGAGCTTGGGGGGGGAGGGGGGCCCTGGATTTTTTCCAGAGATGGGGTCCAAAATTTTGGCTCTAGGGGGGTGGACCCCTCTGTCCCGCCAAAAACACCTATGTTTGTCACCCTCCCAACCCCAAGAGGAACCAACCAACTAGCTCCACAGTATGTTTTTTTATTATGAAAACAATGACAGGGTTGGTTTATATACCTAACATAAATAATTATGTTAACATTAATTTATTATTTTGTTTGTAATTTTTTTTTAATTATTTTAATATGTTTATTTTATTGGTACCATTTATAAAGCTTAAGCTTATACAATTTTTCTTTGGTTTGTTGAGGCTTGTTGGTATGTATTAAGCCCATACAATACCTTTTTATTATTTTATTATTAGACAGTAGTATTAAGTTTGAAATATTTCATACAGATCCGGTCCGGTTCCTGTCCGGCCGGATCCAAAATCACGGATCCGGTCAGGCCCTAAACAAGGTAAGCACGGTCCCGCGAGCTAGGGGGGGTGGTTACCATGGGTAAATTGCAATTTGAATTCTAGGAGGGGGATCCGAACCCCCCCTAGATCAGGTCATAGGAGAGGTCAGGTGGTCCAGTCCAGTGTCCGGAGCAAAATAATTTTAAACCATAATCCGGTAAGGACGGCTCTTAAACATGCCTCTGGAAAACTGAAAGCATGTAGGAGGCAGGTAAAACTGCCTTGGAGGGAGGTAAAACTGCCTTGGAGGGAGGTAGGTGGCTGCCTTCTATGTTGAAGTATATACAGGTTAGGAGGCAGGTAAAAACCGTTTCTCCCAATTCAGGCACGCCGTCCTTACCAGATAATAACTTGAATAATTGTTTGTTTTTTTTAGGTTAATAGTACATATATTGAATAAAATCGATATTTTGGTAGAAAAATAGTGTAAAAACAGGAATTTATTTTAAAAATTTACATTTTTAGAAGAAAACTTAGTTTAAAAAATTACCTAAAATTTTCTCGAGGGGAGAAGGGGGGGGGTCAGGGGTAAAAATTTTGGAAATTCGAGGGAGGGGGACCCTAGATTTTCGTCTAGTGGGGGTGGGGGCAAAATTTCGAGGCGTGCCCCCTAGTTCCGGCATATTTTTACATTAGCAACATAGCTGCGTGAAAAAAGAATACTGCCAACTAATATAGTTTTAAACAGTGCATTATCAACAAGATAGTATAACACAAAAAAATGTCTGACTGTACACAATTTTTTCCAGAACAATTTTCTAAAAAAATTACTCATGCGCAACTTGTCTTTTTTGTCGCGCGAAAAATAATTGCAATGTGAAAAAGCAGCATTGATTGCAAAAAAACGACGCAATTTTTACTTTAAGAAAACTAACGCTGCATTAGAAATCGCTGCGCGAAGGAAATAGCACAAAATGTCGAATTTTTACGAGAAAAGCCAAAAATTCAGTATCCCGGTAAGGACGGGGTGTCTGAATTGGGAAACACGGTTTTTACCTGCCTCCACCCTGCCTCCGAGGCAGTCTAAGCTCCTCATACCTGCTTCCTAACCTGTACATGCTTCAACATAGGGGGCAGTGTCACCTCGCTTCTACCTGCCTCCATTCTGCCTGCTACCTGCCTCGACGCCTCCAGCCTTCCGGAAGCAGGTTTAAGAGCCGTCCTTACCAGGGCATAGTGGAACATTCTCAATAAAATTATACAATCTCTTTCTGTTTATATTTTATTGGAATTAAAATCGAAATTTTTAGGCTCTACGACTGGCCAAACGAAAAGAAAGAGAAGCAAAACAGATTGCCCAATTACAAATTACAGCTGAAGCTGTTAAAAATGCTGATTCATAGTGATATAAGAATATCTATATTGGTTTCATTGTGTGAATGTCATGAAAATCAAAATAAAATATTCTTAGATTTAGTAAATATTTACACGTATTTTTTGCATATATCAGGTTCTGCACAAAAACCTATCATAAACTTATCATTTATATAGTTATTTCTTCTAATATATTTTGTATTAAACCCGAGGACTAAAAAAAACTTCAAAAATCTATTAAACAAAGTTTTTAGCATAAAATTCATTAATTTTTAATTTTTTTATTTATGAACCGAAATTAATTAAAATTTTAGTTTCAACATACTATTTAAAATGTAGCGCTGTTTTGTATTTTCAAATAAAAATCTTTCGCTTTTTGGTGAATTTGACCAGGGTCGGTGAAATTAGTTGGGTGGTCAAGTACCCATTCTTTGTTTGCAAAAATCTCCCGTGTGGGGAAACATGTGACGCAACTTAATAACAATTAGTTACATTACCACTGTTAAGGTTTTTTATTGATTTTCGCGTTTGGTCTTGATTTCTCCTTGACGGATAGCGGTTACGCTCTTAATTTCAACCTGACACAATTTAGTTTAGAACACAAATCGCGTTCTTATTCTGCAGCCGTAGCAAGATTTGTTATAAAATATTTTTTAAATATGGCTATCGCATCAATTTTGATTCCCATTTCATAATGTTATAAGATCAAGGTGTTATTATTTTATGGGCAGCAAAGCCATGCTGTAAATTGTGTTGTATTATAATAATAAGTCACCTGAGAGCGTAGGTGGGCAGGGGGGTTATACCCCCCAAAATCCCGATTATAATCGACACCCTCCCCTAAAATTTAGGGGTACCCCTGACACTCCCCCTCCCAGAAACAAATTGGGGGTCCCAGTACTAAAAACGCTAAAAATGGGGTGTTTGAGGTATATATACCTCAAAAAAATTTTTGCGCCAACCTTCCCTCCTAATTTCAGGGGTCGGGTATACCCCTCTATTCACTTTTAAAATATTAATCCACCCGGTTCAAGTTTGTGAAACATTGTCTAATATTTTGATTAATAGAAAAAAGAACAATTTTGAAATTAGCAGACCTGTGCACTGCCCTCCCCCCGGGTTATTGGGGTGGCAATTCCAAAACGAGGGGGCAACTTTTTTGAAACGGGGGGGGGCATAGGGCAAGCAGGAGAAAAAGAAAAATAAGGGAAAAAAGTGCAAAAAATTCACGATGATGGCGTCATCATAGCTCAATAATGGCGTCATAATTTTAAGGTACTTTTCATTTTTCGGCGGGGGCAGCAAATCCTTTAATAAGCGGGGGACATTTCCAGGCCGTGCACAGGTCTGAATTAGTATAGAATAAAACTTTGTATAAGTTAATTAAAACTATACAAAGTCACGTTTTACTGATGGAATAGTTTAGTTTATTGATTTCGCATAAATCAGGATATGCAAGGCATAGGTGGGCAGGGAGGTACCCAAAATTTTGGATTTTGCTGACACCCCCCCCCCTTAAATTTGGGGTACCCGAAGACACCCCCTCCCCAAATTCGCCTCCCGGAGAAAAATTTTTAAGCGTTATAAAAGGACTAAAAAAATTTTTGGTTAAAAAAAAAACTTAAAATTTTTGGTGTATTTTAGCGCCTTAAATTAAAAATTTTTCCCCCGGAGGGCATTCTGCCCCCGGACCCCCCTGACAAGGGGCAAAGGGGCTCTGCCCCTTGACCCCGCTGGGGGCTCTCGCCCCCCAGACTCCCCATTACTGGGGGGCTCCCGCCCCCAGACCCCCTTTCAGGGTTAGTATTTGCCACCCCCCAGACCGCCCCCCCCCAAATGAAATTCTGGGCACGCCACTGTTCTAGACACCCCAAGTTTTTATCCTTGGCAACCCAAAAGGGGGGTCGAACTCCAAATTTTTCCCTTTGCCGACCCAAAAGGGGGTCTAGACCCCCCTAGCTACGCCCATGTATGTATATAATCTTTAATTAAATATAAGATTATGGATTAAAAAGTTTGTGATACTTTACTTTATAATCAAGACAATATAATTACTCTTCTATTATTATGTAATTATAAAAAAAACTATGATTTCTAATCTAATTCTAAGAATATACAAACACATTATTAAAAAAATTAAAAAATAAAATTTATAAGTTGCAATAAGGTCTTATTTTAATTTTACACAGTTTTAAAGCATTTTTAAGCTTGTTTTACGTTTTTTTACGCGTTTTAAACCCATTTTAAGGCAGCGCGGAAATATTGGGTACACCCCCCTCAAAATTTGGGTCTTGCCAGACACCCCCCTAAAATTTGACCCCCCTATACCCCCCAACCCTCAAAATTTGGGTCTTGCCAGACACCCCCCTAAAATTTGACCCCCCCCCCCTGTACCCCCAAAATCCGAGAGGCTGCCCACCTATGACGCAAGGCGTATGTTACTTAGCATTGGCTGCGCAACCAAACACTACATAACAATATTAACAAGCAATATTATCAAAATGCGGCGTGACTCTGTCAGAACTTGATCCAAGGACCTTCAGTATGAAGACGCAAGATCTGTCACTGTGCCACAACACTTTTAATCTGAGTTATAGCCATGTTCATAACGAATAGGACACTTCGCTTCCACCACTTCGCTTCCGACTCATTACGCTCCTGACCCACCTCGCTCCCGCCTGGCATATTGTGAGAATGTAGTTTTTGCGAAGCTCTTAAAGGTGAAAACCCTACTTTTTGCTAAGCCTAAGCGAAATCTAAAAATTAAACAAAATAATCTTTATTGTGATAAATTTTAAAAATTGGCCAAAAAAAGTCAAGAGCAAGGTTGGCCCCACCAAAAAATAATAAATTTGAAAAAATTGCTTGGTAGCAAAATAGGTCAGAAGCAAAATGGAACGGGAGCGAAGTGGCAGGAGCAAAATGGGCCGTTCCCGTTCATAACTGGTGTCTTTTGTTTGTTATCCAGTAAAGAAGAGTCATTGATATTGTTTTGTTTTTAAAACATAGGTTTAGTAATAAATAGTACTTTTACTTCAAAAACTACCCCGCTCTGCCCCTCCTTTTCCGCCCCTTTAAATTTTTTCTCTTCTGCCCGGGGGTGGACCCTATCCATATTCTTAGCTTATCCAAACTGCTAGCAGACCTGTGCACTGCCCCCCGGGGGTTTTATTGGGGGGGCACGGGGGGCAACTTTTTTGAAACGGGGGGCAAGCAGGGGGAAAGAAAAAAAGGGGAAAAGGGACAAAAAAGCAAAAATAAGGTAAAAATAGGTCTAAAATGGCTTAAAATACATTGAAATAGGCTAAAAACTGCAAAAAATTTGCGATGATGGCGTCATCATAGGTCAAAAATGGCGTCATAGTTGTAGGTACTTTTTTATTTTTTGGCGGGGGGGGGGGCAATAAAACGGGGGGAAGCAAATGGCAAATCCTGCAATAAAACATGGAACATTTCCAGACCGTGCACAGGTCTGTGCTAGCTTGCCCGACCTTTAGCTTACTT